>VMDO01002986.1:82280-153810 GCA_007922755.1 Pedetes capensis | reverse complement strand
ATAGGTTACCCCTTACCCTCCTCTATGTTTCCCCCCTCCCCCCTTCCTATCTAAGTTTCCCATCCAAGTCTTCTCTATCTTTTACTATATAGTATTTTTCTATATGTCCTTGGGTTCCATTTCTGTTTAAGATAGAAACTTTTCCTGTAGTGGTCTTTGTTTCTATCTTGTTAGAACAATTACATGCGATTTTTAGTCCGTTTGTATTGACCTCATTCTTATCTTCCCTCCCCCCCTTTTAATGTGATCTGAACTTTGAGTAGGATTTTTCCTTCTTGTAATTTTGAGTCAGCTCTCTCATACCTCATACGGTTTTCAATGGCTGACTGTTCTGGGATTGCCTTGGGAGTGGATTGCCAGGCCCTTCTCCCATTTTTGCGGTGCTGGGAGTTGAACTCAGGACCTCAGAGACTGCAGCGCAGTGCTCTACCAACTGAGCTAAATCCCAGCCCTATTCTTAATTAATAATTTTATATATGGGATACAATGAAATCTTTGAAGTATACATTGTAGAAGATTCAACCAAACTAAGATGTCTCTCACTTTACCAACTTGCTTCATTTTTGAGATGAGAAGATAGGGATTTGGGGTGAGATTTCTTTTTCTTATTTGTTTTATTTTGTTTTGAGACTTGGTCTAGCTATGTAGCTCCTCCGATTGGCCTTGAACTCTTGATCCTCCTCCCTTAACCCTCTGTGTGCTGGGATTTACAGGCGTGTACTACTACCTCTGGCTTTGTGATGAGAAGACAGATTTTGCTTTCACCCTTCTAACAGCTTATTTGCAGTTGAGGAAAAAAATTCAGCAATAGCACAATTCGGTAAGGGATGAATTTAATTTCTAGTTATTGGTACTCTATCCTCTCCCCACTCTCAACTCCCCTAAGGAAAATTGTAAGAAATGAAGAACTTCTGCTTTACATTGTCCTTCTTATACACCTAACAGTTTAAATAGTTCCAGAAATACAACAGATGTAAAACCAAAGTAATAAATTACTCATAGTAATGTATCATTTGCATGTTTTATTATCTGCCTAGTTATGAATGTAAGAGTAGAGTGCAGTTGCAGGGAACACAGTTTGAGGCAACAGTGAGCAGGTTCAAAAGGTCTGAGTCTGTAATCACTTCCTTGAGGTCACGTCAGAGAGATGCTGTATATTTGTATGTGCATGTACGGGTACATATTTGGCACCACATAAAGTTAAAAAAATATGCTGGACTAAAGGAATACAAGATTCTCTAATATATTTTTTCCTATCTTGAAACATTAACCTATCTCAAGGGAAACTTATTTTATCTTCCATGGTATATTAAACAGACTGCTAAAATTATTACTAACCACCATTACTTGGTATCTGGTGGCTGGTTTCTTTCACTACTGGTCTTATCAACTGTTTCCTCTACTTCCAGCTGCCCCAGAACTCCACAATGACAGAGAAGGGGGCCACTATCTTGCCTTCTATGCATATATATTATTTTTTAAAAGCATTACAAATGGGAATATCTTTGCCAATTTTTAAAAATACAGTATTTTCTGGCACAAACAAAATTTCACAACAGTAACTCTTCTTTGGGAAATAACCAGATGTTAAGTGGTGATACAGTTTTCTTCTCTGTAAAGCACTTATTACTTGCAAAAAAATAAAAACCAAGCAACCAAAAAGCTTCTAGTTCTAAATGTTCAAAGATCACATGTCTAAAGATCACTCACAACAAATCGTTACCTAACATCTCTGCCTATTTTCTGCTGTATTTTAAAACATGTTTTAAATGTTTTTAGAATGTTTTAGATAACTTTCCCATCCACACATAAATACCACACCTTTTCTAGAAAGCTCAGTATAAAGCTTTTCTAACCAACTAATATTTCTATATCCTGAAACATGGAACTGAAAAATGCCATCAGCTATGTTGTTGGAAGACAAATATTGTAAGTTGACTTAAATTGTTCTAGTTATGGTTTTTATGAGTCAAAGAAATATAAAACCTTAAAAGTATGTAGTACCCGGAGCTTGGCATGGTGTTGCACACCCGTAATCCCAACACTCAGGAGGCTGAGGGAAGAGAATTGATGTGAGTTTGAGGCCAGTGTGAGCTACATAGCAAGTTCTAGGCCAGACTAGGCTATACAGCAAGATCTTGTTTCAAAAAAAAAAGAAAAGAAAAGAAAAAGAAAGAAAGAGAGATAGAAAAAGAAAGAGAGAAAAGAAAAAAACACCAAAAAGTACATAGTACCTGAAACTCTAACAGGATGCTTATCTTTCCTCCAAAAAAAATAAAACATTAAAGTAACTGAATTTCAGGTATATTTTATTATAGATTTATATTGAGTTTACAGTCAACTAAAACCATAAGCCTATTTCTTACATACTATTACTAAACTATCTCCTTTTTTAAAAAGTTAGCCCCTTGCTCCTCACTGAGGACATTTACATCTCTACACCCACTTCTTTTCTGACTTTCCTGCTGGTGTCTCTCCTGACCTTTATTTTTAAAGAAACAAAAAGGGAGGGGGGAAACTACTTTCTTTTTCTTTTTTCTTTTTTCTTTTTTATTGGTAATTTTTAATGTACACTTTAATGTGATTCATTCTGACGTGCTTTTCATTGTGACATTTCCATATATGCATTTTGATGAACATTATTCATGTAGGTTACCCCTTACCCTCCCCTATGCTTCCCCCTCCCCCTCTAAGTCTTCTCTAACTTTTACTTGGTAATATTTTTCTATATGACCTTGGGTTCCATAGCTCATTCAGTATTTGGAGTCTTGCCATTTAACATCTGGACATTGCTCAAAATAAAATTCAATTTGGTGAAATGTGCTTTGCTTAAATAATATTCAAAGCAAATAAGAAACAAGTTTGTTCCTAAAGAGGCATATTTTTTTTATTTCCTTCCAACCTGTCTTCAACTCAGATTCTTTAAAGTCAGCTAATTTTTCCTCAAGCTAAAGTATTATATGTTGGAGGCAAGAATTGAGCTACCAAGTATTTCTATCCCATTCTCCTTTTACTTGGGACAAAGAAAAAGACCTAGGGAATACATGCAACTCATTTCACTTAGTTAAAATTCTTTAACTGGAATTAAACCACAAAAGGTTTAACAACAATAACAAAAAAATCTTCACAAGAAAATTGCTTAAGAAAGTAGTCACAAGATTTCTCAGTCCTCCAAGAATGTGAAAATAGTTATCAAAGCAACCACATCATTTAAATATCACTTTAAACCTAAAAGGTTTAAAAGGTTTAAACCTAAAAGGCTCATTATGGAATAAGGATTTATTTTGGAAGGGCATGTGAATAGATATTTGATTGATTGGGGCTAAAAATTAATACCGATCTACACTCTTAATTCAAGACGTAGTAGAAAAGTTAAACACAATAATAATTATTTTATCTTACTTATTTGTAGTACTGGGAGCTGAACCCAGGGCCCCGTGCATACTTTACAAGTGCTCTGCCACTGAACTGCAATCTCCAACGCATTTTCTTTTATTTTTTCAATTGAGACAGGGGCTGGCTAAATTACACAGGCTGCCTCTGACCTTGAATGCGTTATCCTCTTGGCTCTGCCTCTTCAGTCTCTGGGATTAATGATACTAATAATTTTAAAAAGATACAGAACAGCCAAGGTAGGGGTATAAGTCCCAAGTAAATGTACCAAAGATCAAATACCAGTAAATTTCCACACTCTCATGTCAAAAAAATCTCTGCTATTGTACTGCTTATCACTGATGGTCATATAGGTAATGCAATTCTCTTCCATTTCACCTAGCAGAAGAGCTCTGGATAGAGACTGGGGAACATAGATACACTGAATTTACTTAAACACATTCTTTAAGGTCCTACTGTATTTGAAGCACTACAAATAACTCAAATACAATGGCTAAGGAAAAACATAGTCTTAACCATAAAATAACTTATAGTCCAATTGAGAGGGAAGCAGGAGCCAAATTCACATAATGACTAATACAAGACCATTAGGACAAACGTCAGCAGAAAAGTTATATGCAATGAGTTATTACTGAAATCATTTCTGATTTCAACAAATAACTACTTCTTTTCATCGAATATGAGATGCTTCATGGAGAAACTGAAGGGGGAGAGGGGCACAAACAAACGTATTTTGCCAGGTGACTGATACAATCAGGAAGAGTAATTGGATGGCAGCTTGTGGGGCAGGCTGGGAGTGGGTAGATTCCATGCAAGCAGCCAGCACACTGGCAGCTGGAATAGGAGAGAAAATAGATACGGAAAAGCTCACCCACATAACTAGCAAAAATTCAGGTGTTCGGAGAAGGACAGGGGAATTTTAAACATGACTCGTGTGTTAGAGCCTGGGGTTGGAAATTTTAAAAATGAAGGAAATTCTGATATTAGAAGGAAAGCCTTGAGGCTTAGCTTAAAAACAACAACAAATATTTCCTCTTTGAGCAGTTACAGGTTTACAGAAAAAGGGAAAAGTGCTGAGTTTCCATACATGTCTTTCACTCCTGCCTCTGTTTGCCCTATTATCAATACCTTGCATTAGCGTAGTCCCTTTACTATAATTGATGAGCCAACATCAATGTTATTATTAACTTAAGTACATTGTTTACACAAGGGTTCTGCTTTTTCTGTAACATATTCAATAGATTTTGACAAATATATAATGTCATTTATCTACCATCGTAATATCATACGGAATAGTTTCACTGCCCTAAAAATCCTTTTTGTTCCACATATTCATTCCTCCCATGCTGGTGACTGATGCCATCTGATCTCAGAAGCTAAGCAGGGTCAGAAGGGTTAGTCTTTGGGTAGGAGACCACCTGGGAATACTGGGTGCTGTAGGCATGGGAGAAGAACACAGCAGCCCACTCCCGAAATAATCAGCCATCGAAAACCCTACGAATGGCAGAGAAGCACTAACATAGTGCTGGGCATGACACAGTGTCGGGTAGTGTTTTGGTTCTGTTGTACACAGGGTTGCTATGAGTCAGACCCAACTCAATGGCACCTAACACACAACAATTCATTCCTCCCTCCCAAGACCCTAGCAGTCACTAATCTTTTTACTGTTGTGTAGTCAGACCCATGCAGCAGGTAGATTTTCCAGGTTTAGCTTTTTAGATGACCAATTGGCCCAATGTTGTTGTTGTTATTGGGTGCTGTCAAGTCAGTGTCCAACTCATAGCTACCCTATGTACAACAGGTGAAACACTATTGTCAGTGTTTCTCTGCTATGCATAGGGTTTTCAATGGTGGACTGATTTTTCGGGAGTGAGTTGCCGGGTCCTTCTCCCAAGCCTACAGCACCTGGTTTTCCCAGGTGGCCTCCCATCCAGGTACTAACCAGGCCCAACCCTGCTTCTTGTTGTTGTTAGGTGCCATGAGTCAGTATCTGACTCATAGCAACCCTGTGTACAACAGGCGAAACACTATTGTCAGTGCTTCTCTGCTGTTCATAAGGTTTTCAATGACAGATTGATTTTTGGAAGTGGGTTGCCAGGTCTGTCTCCCATGCCTACAGCACCTGGTGTTCCCAGGCGGTCTCCCATCCAAGTACTAACCAGACCCAACCATGCTTAGCTTCCGAGATCTGACGGGATCAGATGCCACAGGGCTATGGCTGCAGGCATTGGTCCAATAGCCTCCACCAACTCTTACACTGCATCAGATCAGTACATTTGTAGCTTATCTGAGTAAGAGGTTACTGAGCCTCAGCATCATAAATGAGTTTTATAAGGAATCCTAGCAATTTTAAACATGCCCAGAAACCAAAATAAGTGTTTAAATATCACTACTGTTTCAGACCATTATTCCTATTAAAACTGATACTTTGGTGGACCTGGTTCCAGCCCAGAGCTTTTCTTTCCAGCTCTGACCTTGAACAACCTAATCCTGAATTCTCAAGTATTCCTAAAAATGTGTTTGGAGAATAATATCATACTCCACAAAAGAATATAGAAGGACTAACTGAGACAACATGTGTAAAATATTTAACACAATGCCTGGCAAAGTGGCACTCAGAAGATGGTGACTCTTCATGTTTCATAATCTCTAAGTTTTCTACCCATGAGTAAGCATTAAATCTAGCCAATGGTATGACAGTTCAAATGTAATAATTTTTCAAACTCATATACACAGTAGTTAGAAGCAAGATATTGCAATTGGTAGGAAAAAGGTTTTTTCTGAAAATAATGAATTGCTAAACTCTATGAATCTAAAAATCCATGAACATCCACATCTTCAGCTGCAGTTAGGTAATGTTTGAGAAATGTTCCAGTCTCCTTGTAGCTCTAATCAGCTTTTCCCTGACTAATTCAATAGATGATATCATACCTCAGAGTTTGGTTTCTTTAGAGACTGACACCAATAATCCCAAGCTATCTCTTAAAGGTCACCAATAACGAAGTAATTAAAAGGGTTCAATTTCATGGAATCAAAAGTTTAGCTACTAAAGCAGAAAGCTTAGTACACATAAGCCCAGCAGACAGATAGATCACAAGTGCATGAAACTTCAAGGTTTCTAGGGGTAAATTCTCCTTCCAATGATACAAAAGCCTATGTAGTGTGAGTTCCACAGTTCAACTTGGTCTTAAAACTGTTCTTGGATATCCCAGCAGCTGTCATGTGATAGAGTTTAGGATCCTCTCCTTACTAGGCAATTCTATCCTTTAACTAATAATCCTAACAAACAATTTCTACTATAATTTGTTATCAAATAGTTTCTAACTCTGAAAGTGAGAATAAGAATGAAAAGATTCCATCTCAAGAGCACTCTAGAGATGATGTGAATGTAATATATTCTCAACCTAAGGATTTCTATGAAAGGACTATATGCTAATCACCTGCATAGATTCATTTAAGATACTTCTTCATTGTAGTTGCTAGTACTACAGTAAAAAACTTTCTCATAAGTGATTTCATTTAACACTCAACAAAATAAGAAAATTAATAATTTAAATCTATTCAATGTAAAAAAGAAGCTCTCCAAATGCCAAATCCTCTAATTTTGTTGTTGTTGGTGGTGGTAAGTGTTGTACGGTTGGGTCTGACTCATAGTGACCCTATATACAACAGAATGAAACACTCCTCCATTCTGTGCCAGGCACAGTATTTTATTTATGTTTAAGCCCATTCTTGCAGATACTGTGTCAATCCATCTAGTTGAGGGTTTTCTTTTTTCATCGTTGACCTGCTGCCACTCTCCCAAACATCATGTCCTTCTCTAGGGCTTGGTCCCTCCTGACTACACGCCCAAAATATGTGAGACTCCGTCTAGCCATCCCAGCTTCCAAGGAGCACTCTGGCTGCAATTCTTTTAGGACAGAGCTATTGGTTCTTTAGGCAGTCCATGGTATATTCAATATTTGTCTCCAGCACCATAATTCAAAAGCATCAATTTTTCTGTCTCCCTTGTTCAATGTCCACTTTCACAATCATATGATATGACTGAAAATACCGTGGCACAAGTCAGAAACACTTTCATCTTCAATGTGACGTCTTTACTTTTCAACTCTTTAAAGATGTCTTTTGCATCAGCTTTTCCCAATGCAATGTGTCTTTTGATTTCTTGACTGCTGCTTCCATGGGTGTTGATTGTAGAATCATGTGAAGCAAAATTATGGACAACGTCAATCTTTTCTCCATTTATTGTGAAGGTGCATATTGACCCAGTTGTAAAGGTTTTTGTTTTCTTAATGTTGTGGCACAATCTATACCAAAGGCTGTGTTTTTTGATCTTATCAGTAAATGTTTCAAATGCTCTTTACTTTCATCAAGCAGAGTTGTGTCATCTGCATAACTGAAAGTTGTTAATGAGTCTTCCTTTAATCCTGATGCCACATTCTTCTTCATGAGGTCTAGCTTTTCCGATTATTTGCTCAGCATAGAGATTAAAGAGGTATGGTGAAAGAATACAGCCCTGATGCATACCTTTCTCACCTTTAAACCAGGTAGTGTTCCCTTGTTCTGTTTGAATTACTGCCTCCTGGTTCATGTACAGATTCCTAGTGAGTACAATCAGGTGCTCTGGTATTCCCATTCTTCACAATATTCTATAATTTTAAGACATTAAAGCTTTAGTTAGTGATATTTAAGTTTTCTTGTTTTCTCAGGGCTTGCTGGTATATTTCTTTTTGGCGTTGAATAATATGCTATAGTATGGATGTATCATGGTTTATTCATCTATTCATCTGCTAAAGGAAAGCTTGATGGCTTCCAAGTTTTTGCAACTATGAATAAAGCTGCTATAAACATCTGTAGGTAGGTTTTCATTTGGACTTAAGTTTTCACCTCATTTGAGTAAATACGAAGGACAATGATGGCTATATCCTATGGCAAGAGTGTGTTTGATGTTATAAGAAATTTTGTCTTTCAAAGTGGTTGAAATATTTTGTATTCTCACAAGCAATGAATGAGAATTCCTGTTGCTCCATATCCTCGGCATCTGATGTCAGTGTTCCAGATTTTGGCTAGTCTAATAGATAATGTTGGGAGAAGGACATGGCAATCCACTCCCAAGGCAATCTCGAAACAATTGTTGTTGTTGTTCTTGTTAGGTGCCGTCGAGTCAGTATCCGACTCATACGGCCCTCATAGGGGTTTCAATGGCTGAGTACTTCGGGATTGCCTTGGGAGTGGATTGCCAGGTCCTTCTCCCATTCTTGTGGTGCTGGGAATTGAACTCGGGGCCTCAGAGACTGCAGCGCAGCGTTCTACCCACTGAGCCAAATCCCAGCCCCTCGAAACAGCCATTGAAAATGTTGGATGTGACTCAATGGCACCTAACAACAATAACGATAGATAATGTGTTAAATCAATTTGCATTTCCCTGATAACGTATGGTTCAGAGAATCTTTTCATATGCTTATTTGTCATCTATTTATCTTCTTTGGTAAGATATCCATCTGTTCATATCTTTAGCCTCTTTTTTTTTCTTTCTTTCTTTTTTCTTTCTTTCTTTCTTTTTTTTTTTTTTTTTGGCAGTTCTTGAGGGATGAACCTATGGCCTCGCACATACTTTGCAAGTGCTCTACCACTGGGCTGCTCCTCAATCTCATTTTTTAATTCTTTATTTTGAGTCAAAGTCTTGCTGAATTACACAAACTGTAGCCGGGCATGGTGGCACACATCTGTAATCCCCGCGGCTCGGGAGGCAGAGGTAGGAGGATTGCAAGTTCGAGACCAGAGGCAGTCTGAGTAACTTAGTGAGACCCTAAAACTAAAGTGACTAAACTTAGTGACTAAACTAAACTTAGTGAGACCCTAAAAACTAAAAAAAAAAAAAAAAAAAAAAAAAGGCTGGGGGTGCAGCTCAGTGCTCCAGAACTTGCAAAGCATGCAAGTGCAAGGCACTGGGTTCAACCACCAGTACCGGAAAAAAAAAAAATTATACAAGCTGTGACTGGCTTCAACCTCATAATCCTCCTGGTTCCGCCTCCCAGATCATTGGGATTACAGGCTTGCACCATGATGCCTAGCTTCTTTAGCCCAGTTTTAAATTAGGTCATTTTCTTACTGTGAAGTTTTAAGAGGTTTTTTCTATATTGTATATTTTATATAATAGTCCTTTATCAAATACTTTTTGCAAACATTTTCTCCCGGGCCATGGTTTCTCTTTTTACTCTTGACACTGTCTATCACAGAGCAAAAATATTTAAGAAAGTCCAGTTTATTAATTCTTTATTTTATGGATTATGCCTTTCATATTGTAAAGTTATTGCCAGTCCCAAGAGCATTTAAATTTTCTTTGTTATCTTCTAGGAGTTTTATACTTTGGTGGTTCACCTTAGGTCTTATCGATTTTGTGTCATTTTTTTTGTGAAGAGTGTAAGTTATGTCTGGATTCATTTGTTAGCATGTGGATGCTCAGTTGTTCTAGCACCATTTGTTGGAAAGACTATCTTTTCTCCATAGTATAGCCTTTATTCCTTTGTCAAAGATCAGTTGACTACATTTAGTTGGATCTATTTCTGAGCTCTCTTCTCTGTTCCATTGATCCACTTTGTCTTTCATTAATACCACACTGCCTTGATTACTGTAGCTTTACAGTAAGTATTGAAGTCAGGTAGTGTAAGCCCTTTAGCTGTGTTCTTCCCTTCAATACTGTATTGGAAATTCTGGGTCTCTTGCTTCTCCATATAAATTTTAGAATCAGTTTATCAACATCCACAATATAATTTTCTGGAATTTTGATTGGTATGACATTGGATGTACAGATCAAGTTGAGAAGAGCCAACATCTTGGTAACATTGGTCTTATCCATAAACATGGAATAGTCATTTATTTAGTCCCTCTTTAATTTTTTCATCAAGGTTTTATAATTTTTTTCATACAGATTGTGTATATATTTTATTAGATTTATACTTGAGTATTTCAAATTTGGGGTTCTAATGTAAATGGTATTATGTTTAATTTCAAATTCTACTTACTCCTTGCTGGAAAATAGGAAAACTATTGACTTTTGTATGTTAACTTTTATGATGAAACCTTGCTACAGTTCCTTATTAGGTCTAAAATATTGTCCACACTTTTGTATAAAACAAAATGAAATTTTAGAGATCAAAAATAAAAGGAGAATAGATGTTTTAATGTTGTCTTTAAACTTTCTGCTCTGGGGACCACAGTTGTTGTATATTTTAAAGTTTAGCTGTCTTAACTATTGGACCAAATTCAAATAGGATAGATACATTTGTTGACAATGGCCAATATTTTTCTATTAAGTTCAAGTCTGAAATAAATACATGCCACTGCTTTCCAGAAAAAGATAGTAGCATTTATGAGTTGGCTTCTATGTGGTAAAGCTAACATGTTAGAATCAAGAAACTTACCGGCAATCAACTAGATGTACTTAGATGGGGGATGAAGACAGAGGTGAGGTGAGAGAAAGAAAACAGACCCAGGCTTCACACTAGATCTCTTGAGTACAACTACTGTACAATTTTTGACCTAAGAATTGATCAAGGCTCCAGAGCTGTGCAGAAACTTGAAAACTTGCAGCACTTTGGTGGATCATAGAAAATGATAGATACTTCCCAACTTCCCAGTAATTCATCTGCCCATTCCTGCCTGGATGATCGTAGTGTACACAGACTGCAAAGTACTGGACATGTCCTTTCTTAAACTTGAAGCCTGACACAGGGCCTGGTACACTAAAGTGTCCAAGTGATGTTTAACAAAATGAAGATCATATATTTTTATAGTCAGACCTAATGACATAATCAGTGATAGTTTCTTTAAAAGTGTGGGGGCTGCTGAGCAAAGGGGCAATGGCTGGGAAATGTTGCCAATGGATAGAAATGAAGTAGGGTAGCCAGCTATTGCCTGGAACATAGTGGGGGGCTCAATAAATATTTCTTAAATGAAGAAATGGGTCCTAATTAGACAAAAGCTAAGATGGTAGACAAGAAAGGATCTGAAGTGGTTTGAATAAAAGCGACAAGCCTGGAGAGCACAAACACCCCTGTGTGTCTCTGGTGGCCAGCCTACCTTAGAGAGTAGGGGAAGGCAGACTTGATTTGTCACTTAGAGGTTTAGAGGCAAAATCTCTGACCCAGCTGTATAGTTCTCCAAACTGACTACTTAAGATTTTTTTTGTTGTTAAAGAAACTACCCTAAAGAAATTGGTGGTGGTGGTGGTGTTAGGTGCCATCGAGTTGGAGTCCAACTTATAAGGACCCTATGTAAAACAGGCAAAACAGTATTGTTAGTGCTTCTCTGCTATTCAGAGGATTTTCAATGGCTGATTATTTTTTGGGAATGGGTTGCCATGTCCTTCTCCCAAGCCTACAACACCTGGTGTTCACAGGCAGCTTCCCTTCCAAGTACTAACCAGGCCTGACCCTGCTTAGCTTCGGAGATCTGATGGGAATAGACACTACAGTGGTATGGCTGCAGGCCCTAAGGAAATTAGCATCTGTAAAATGCAAGTTTCTTTATCATCTCCCTATTTTCTCTCTGAGCCTTTTCTCCTTTTATCATCACAGATTTGTTGTTAATAAACTGTAACAGTAGGAACTACCTCCCCCTCATGGAAGCCAGCAATGGCAACAGAAAGAGCTCCCCCACACCTAGGTGTCAGCCTAGCCCAAGGAGGATTCCTGCCACACTTTGCTTCCTGAGTGGGCTTGACAAGCTCCTTAAGCAATTAAAGCACTGTTTCCCAGATTAAATAAAATGATGTGTGTTAGCTGCTTGGCACAGTGCCTGACATTCATTCCTTCACTCGCCCATACATTCATCCACTCACTAGAAAAACATGAGTCAGGGGCTTATCTAGGGTGGGTCCTACCCGAGGCACTGAGTGTAGGTTGGGAGCCAGGACATGGCTCTTGTTTGTAAGGGACTTAAGTCTCTACTGAGGGCACCATGCAGGCCTTAAGAGCTCATGCCACAGAGATGGACCTCCTCTGAGCATCAAGGGAAGGCTCCTTTGAGATCTGAAGGATGGTGGCCGGGAGTCAGGTGGAGGACACTTCAGCAAGGGGGTCTTGGGCAAAGGCTCTAAGATGTGGAGGCTTTAACATGAGAGGGGCAGCTGGAGATGAAGCAGATGAGTGATGCAAGGGCCAGATCACAAGGGGACTTTAGAGCCATGCCAAGAAGCCAGATGTGGTGGCACACGCGTGTAATCCCAGCACTCGGGAGACTAAGGCAGGAGGACTGACATGAGTTCAAAGCCAGCCTAGGCTACACAGGGAGACTCTGTCTCAAAATGTCCCCCTGCCCAACCTACCCCCCACCCCCCAAAAAATAAGAAGAGCCACATGAAGGATAGAGACTGAGGAGTTGATAAAATCCAGGGAGAGTATGGGAGAAACTATGATGATGACTCCCAGGTTGTGAGGTGCAGTGGCTGGTGGTGCCTTTTGCAGGAAGAGGACTCCAAGAGACCAAATCTATTATTTTGTTGCTGGGGGAAGGGCTGTAGGTGGCAGCTTAGATCTCAACATTTAAGGTTTGAAATAGTCCATTGAAGGAGAGAATGCTGACTTTGCACTCACATACACAGATCTTGGGCTCAGAGAAATGTCTAGGGCCACTATCCACATGGAGGCATTGGGAAGTCTCCCCTCCACCCATCCACCTGATGAAGACAAAGCACAGACAGAGGAGAAACAAGTGCCTGGGACTGCATCAAGGAACTTCAACCACTTAACCATGCACCATACAGAAAATCCCACAGGCAGGGGAGATAGCAGAAGAGTAGCAGTAACAAGCATTTGGAAGGAGCACACACAGTACAAAGCAGGTAACCTGGGTCGTGGAGGCCCAGTTTCTACTTCCCCTGCCTCACACTGAAGGCCCTCAACCATGCTGGATCCAAAGACTTTGCCTCCTGCCCCCTCTTGTAACCAGGATAGGCACTGTCAATAGGAGTTGGTGCCAGACGGCTGATGAAATGCAAGGGCAGAGAGTACTGAGGGGAGGACTGTGCTCGCAGGCCTGCTGCCTGGACGTCACTGTGACACGGTTTTGGTGAGGCAAGCTCCTCTGTCAGCACTCAATCCTCTAAAAGTCAAGGGCACTTCTGAAATCAGTTCCAGCTCTGATTGTCTGGGGATTCCGCAGCTTTAATGGGGCATGTGGAGAGAACTGAATAGTGTGGTCAAGTCTTGAAGGACCTAAGATTCCAGGCAGACATCTCCCAACAGCACTGAACAATGGAAAACATCTGTACCCCAAAAAAGAGTCCAGTTTGAAAGAAAGGCAACCCGTGCAACTTCCTTCCCTACTAAGGCTCCACACTAATGGAGGAGGACACGGCATCAAACTGTACCACCATAAAGATAATTAGAAAGTTAAGAAACAAAAAAACACCTAAAAATAATTTAAGAGCTAATCTGAACTTCACATTAGGTTTATTCCTTTCGGGAGCAACCTCTCATAAGAAAATACCCTGAAAATCATTGTTTTGCTTTTTTAAAAAACATATTGTGAGCCAGGCGCGGCGGTGCACACCTGTAATCCCAGCTACTGGGGAGGCAGAGGCAGGAGGATTGGAAGTTTGAGACCAGAGGCAGTCTGCATAATTTAGAGAGACCCTGAGTCAAAAAGTAAAGAAAAAAAATGGGCTGAGGGTACAGCTCAGTTGCACGGCTCTTTCAAAGTATGCAAGTGTGAGGCCCTGGGTTCAACTCCCAGTACTGAAAAAAAAAATTAGTTTTATACTTCACATATGACGTCAGACCACATAAAACCCCTATTATATTGCATTATTCTACAATTAAATTTTTGGATAATTTGTTTTAATTCAGGCACGATTAACTGAACTACAATTGATTATGGCATCCTTTAGTCCAGACACCTACGGTGTAAGAATTCAAACATATACAGGAGTGGTTACTGCCTGTTTTCCTTGCCTTCCCCCACTCTCCTGATTGTCCTCAGCAAGTGGTGTTAACTGTTGGCATTTAATGGCCACTTGAAAAAAATTTCAGTTGTGTTTTGCTATTTACTAGTCACTGGCAGTGAAGTTCCATGCTCCTAAAAGACACTATGGCAACGCTAACGGTGATGCCTGTATTAATAAACACTTTGCTGAATATCATCACTACCACATCACCCAATTTAATAAGAATTACACCACCATACATAAGAACTGGGCTGGGATTTAGCTCAGTTGGTAGAGTGCCGCTCTGCAGTCTCTGAGGTCCCGAGTTCAATTCCCAGCACCACAAAAATGGGAGAAGGACGTGGCTACCCACTCCCGAGGCAATCCTGAAACAATCAGCCATTGAAAACCCTATAAGGGTTGCTATGAGTTGGACACAAATCGACGGCACCTAACAGCAACAACAACATAAGAACTAACCATTGTTTATAATATGTATGCCTTTTTATCTAAACAAACCCAGCCTCATTCACCCATTTCAACATACATCTTAAAATTCACAGAACATAACCCAGGATGCCACTGTGGCTATACCTGTGGAATATAATGAGCAACTGTTTCTGTGCCACATCAACCTCTCCTTTCTTTCCACAGATCAGCAGCACAACTTTCTAGTCAGCTTTGAGATCAACATCGTAGCTGCCACAGCAACCATAGCAACCATTTTATTCTTTTAGACAGGGCAGGGCAATGTCTCCATGGGCAAAGCAAAGGAAGAGAGTGGCCGCCTCCCAGGTTGCACCATAATTACAGATGCACAACTGTAGAAAATGCAGCAGGGGGCTACTCAGAACAGAAAAGCTCAGACTTCAGAGCAGCATGGGGGTGGTGGGGAGCTGGAGGGCAAGGGAGTGGGTCAGTGAACAGACTAGACAATCCAGCACTAGAAACCCTCCAAATACAAGCAGATGTTTTGCGTGCAATACTGTTCTCATTACCAAGAAATTTTCTTCTATGTTTCTTGTGAAAGTTTGTCTTCATTTGGATTTTTCTGGCACCCGCGCATCTCAAAACTAGAGACCAGTCATGTGTGCTATACTTGCTTAGGATATGGCAGAAAAACTACATTTAATGGTTAGTTCTCTATACGTGCTTTATGCTTCCAATATACACGCCATAATGACAGGCTGCCAGCTATAAAAATGACAAGGGATTTGGAAACACACAAACTTAGGATCTAACCTCAGTTCTTTTGCTTACTATACCACCTTGGCAACTTACTTAAACATTCCTAAACTTGGTTTCCATATCTGTCAAATGGGCAGCACCTGGAGCTCATAGGGTGCTGGAAAATTAAGTAAATATGTAAGGCATGATGTCTGCCATAAATTAGGTAACCAACAGCAATCATCATTAGGACAAGATTAGTCCATAATCTGTGATTACTTAAACTCCAAAGTCAAGAACACAACTGAAAATGATGACATTATAAGAAAAAGATCACAATAAAGTTGGAAAAAGAACAAAATATGAAACTAAAAAAAAAAAAAAAAAACCAGAACCCAATTCTAGTAAGTGAAATAAATTAAAAGAATCAAGCAAAAGGGCCTCATAGACACTAGTGATGTTACAGCTCTTAAATCAGGCAAGGGTTACTCACATTTAGTATTCTTTACATTGTACATACATTATCCATGCACTTTTGTAGGCATGATATATTTCACACACATAAAAGAAATCTAAAAGCTAAAAAAAGATAAAGGGAGACATGCAGGCAGAAAAGAGATCACTGGTGAGAAGGGAGGGCAGCGGGGGTCATGAGAGTGTTGGGGGAAGTTAACGTGAGCAATGTACAGTGAAATGCATGGATGGAAATGTCATAATGAGACCCATTAAGTTGTACATTAAAAATTACTAATAAAAAAGATGGAGCAAAGACAACTCAAAATGTCTTATTTCTATAAAAATAAGGTTACAAGTGAAATTTATATATTTTTTCTAAGCTTTCTATAATGAACAAGAGAAATATTCTTAAGTTATGACAATGTTATAATGCCAAGTCCTTAGTCACAGGGTCTATGGGATGCAATCTCCATTTGTTAGCTCACTATCTCCACCAATGAGCAAATGCAACCACTCCAGAACAGCACCTTCATCATTTTTAATTACTTGGGAGATGTCCACACTTAGGAAGTGGTGGTATAGAGGAGAAGGAAGTAAAACAAGTGCTTCTAAGTTTAGGGGAATAAAGAAAAGAAAATTAACATTTAGATTCTTACTGTCAGCTTCCTGTCTCAGTAACTATTCTGTGAGGCAGTTCCTCCTATTCCCATGTTACAGGTAACTACGCAAGTTTAAGTAAGTTAGGTTAGAAAGTAAACTTTTGTGTACAGTTCTGATACTGTCTTACCTTGAAATCGTAGCCTTTCATCAATGCTGGTGTATGTGTGTATGTGATACCATGCTTTAAAAAAACGCACAAAGCCAAGCTCAGTGGCATATACCTGTAATCCCAGCAACTTTGGAGGCTGAGGCAGGAGGATCACAAGTTTGAGGTTAGAGGCAGCCTGCCTAACCTGGTGAGACCTTATCTCCAAAAAAAAAAAAAAAAAAAAACGTTAAATGGGCTGGGGGTGCACCTCGGTGGTAGAGCACTTGCAGCTCTGGGTTCAACCACTCAGTGGAAGGAAGGAAAGAAATGAAAGAAAGGAAAGGAAAAGAGAGGACAGGACAGGACAGGACAGCAAAGAAGAGGAGAGGAGAAGTGAGGAGAGGAGAGGAGAGGAGAGTGGAATGGAGTGGAGAGGAGAAGAAAGAAGAGAGAAGAGAAAAGAGAAAAGATCTGCTAAGACGTCAAGGTCAAAAGATAAATTTTTTTCCTGATTCAAAGACAGAGGGCAGAGTGACAGTCCAGTTGCTTTACTTCCAGAAGAAAACTTTGCCTGTGCACATTAAAAAAAGACAACCAGCCAAATTCATCACAGCAGGTATGTGCCCATATTCGTATATGAGGTGGATTTGGAGAGTAATAAAGAGAGATAGATGGCTTCGAAGACAATTGTGATTGTGCTGCCTGTACTGGTGGCAAATTAGCACCTACACCCACAGTCTAGTGAGCAGAATTCATACCTTCTCCAACTCTCAGCAAAGGAAAAGAAGTTATCATACCTCTGTGTCCCATTTTTCGCTAAATGAATTGCTAACAACACATCTGAAAAGCAAATCCAAGAGTTTATCTCAAAGCCATGCTCCTGTACTTCTACTCTATTCTGTTCCTCTTGCCTTCAGTCTCTCAACCCACATCACAGCAACTGTCCTGTTTAGATACTATCTAGGATCCTGGAGATCAAGAAGTAACCAGTACAACCTTCAGAGATACACCAACATTCTCTCTTCCAATGACACTGAGTTATAGGCCCCAAATGCCAGATATCCAGATACTATGGGCTTGAAGGAAATACAACAGGTGAGCTCAACCAATAGCTAAACTATGAAAATAGGTGTTTGCCAAACCCAGCATAAATTATGTCAATAGCTGCCATTTGCTGAGTGCTTACCAAGTTTAGGGACTATGTACACATTTTCTTTTAACCCTCAGTCCCTGCTTATCACAGCACCTCACTAACAAAACATGTCTGAGATTGGTAACAAGGAGGGCTTGGCTCTAGTTCTGCCTCTGCTACAAAAGTGTGACATGATTTTGCCATGTTCTTGAGCTCAGTTTCCGCATCTATCAAGTGGACATAACACCATCTGCCACATTCCCCCTAGTTTGGATACTTTCAATACAGAAGAGAGATGAAAACACTCTGAAAAGTTAAACATTAAGCAAACCTGGTATTATGTTGTTGTTAGGTGCCATCGAGTCGGTATCCGACTCATAGCGACCCTCATAGGGTTTTCAATGGCTGACTGTTTCGGGATTGCCTTGGGAGTGGATTGTCAGGTCCTTCTCCCATTTTTGCGGTGCTGGGAATTGAACTCAGGACCTCAGAGACTGCAGCGCAGCGCTCTACCAACTGAGCTAAATCCCAGCCCCAAACCTGGTATTAAGAGAATGCTAAAGACTGGCTCAGGGCTGGGATTTAGCTCAGCTGGTAGAGCACCGCTCTGCAGTCTCTGAGGTCCCAAGTTTGATTCCCAGCACCCCAAAAATGGGAGAAGGACATGGCAATCCACTCCAGAGACAATACCAACACCAGTCAGCCATTGAAAATCCTATGAAGATCACTGTGAGTCAGACATGACTTGACAGCACCTAACAACAATAACAACAAAGACTGGCTCTGTCTCATATTCTAACATGTGTCAGGCACAATCCGAAAGAGTATGGTAAGGACTGCATAGTCTCTTTAGTCTGTTTGGTAAGACTGTAGGTTTGGTTTTTCCTCATTCAAGTTGCAAACTATAAGGTGGCCCATGGCTTAACAATGCCTTGTAAGTTTCGTCTGTCAGCTGGATACTTAGGATATGCTGAGTCTGTGGAGTTATACAATATTCCAGAGTCCAATCATCAATCCTTACAACTGGGTCAGTACGCAACTTCATGATAAATGGAGAAAAAATTGAGATTGTCCAACCTTTACTTGGTTCTACAATCAACACCCATGGAAGCAGTAGTCAAGAAATCAAGAGACATTGCATTGGGAAAAGCTGTTGTAAAAGCTCTCTTTCTAGTGTTGAAAAGTAACAATGTCACACTGAACATGAAGGTGCCATGGTATTTTCAGTCTCATCATATGGTTGTGAACGCTGGACATTGAATAAGGGAGACAGGAGAAGGAGTGATGCTTTTGAATTATAGTGCTAGAGATAAATATTGAATATACTGCCAAAAGAACCAACAGATCTGTCCTTGAAGAAGTGCAACCAGAGTGCTCCTTGGAAGCAAGGATGGTTAGACTGCGTCTGACATATTTTGGACATGTTGTCAGGAGAGACCAATCCCTGGAGAAGGACATCATACTTGGGAGAGTGGTGGGTCAATGAAATAAAGGAAAACCCTCAACTAGATGGAATGACACAGTGTTTGCAACAATAGGCTTAAACATAAAAAAAAAAAAAGATTATGTGCTTCGAACATAATCTGGGAGTGTTATGTTGTGTTGCACATAGGGTCGCTATGAGTCAGACCCAACTGGACAGTACATAACAACAACAATCAAGACTCCAGGCTTCAACCACTGGAAGCACTTTTTGTGGAGGCCAGCACACCTGTGTATAACGGGAAAAAAGTGCCACAAATCATCAGGGCCTCTTAATCCTTGGAAGGGTTGTGGTCAGTCATCCGTTCTTATCTTCTTGATTGCAAATGTACTTCCAATCATTACATTGTTTTGCATTTTAGTCTACTTCTCAAATAACAATCTCATTCTGGCTTTTGTAATACACATAAAATCTTAGCATTGTTCGTCAACATTTTCCTACAAAGAGGCTGGACTCAGCATAACTGTGAGTGAGCGTGAGGAGGAGGAGCCAGCAGAGAACACCCAGTGCCACCTTCTCATGGGAGAATGCCAGTTCAAAACAACCCCAAAAAGGCTTTTGTCAATCTAGAGGACAGATGAAATGTTAAAGCTCAACAATGAATCTGAGTGAAACAAAGCAATGTTTATTTTCACTAAACCAAGTTCTTATAAAGATGGCACAAATAAGAAAGAAATGTCTTATATGTTAGCAAAGATTGTTTGAATCACTTTGGAAGCCTAATTACTCATTCCTTACAAAGTAAATCTTGAACCCCTGAAACACACTCTAGATTGGTAGATCTCAAATAATAGGGTTTTTCCAGGAAGAGAGCCACAGCCTCAGTTGCTCCAAATCACAGAGGGCAATACCATTGGCCATTAATGGTTAATACTAAGCAAGCACGCTAGGGTTTAGCTCAGTTGGTAGAGTGCTGCTCTGTGCACTCTGAGGCCATAGGTTCAATCCACAGCACCGCAAAATTGAGAGAAGGACCTGGCAGCCCATGGCTGAAACAATCCCAGAACAATCAGCCATCAAATACCCTATGAATAGCAGAGAAGCAGTGACATAGTGCTGAGCATGGCACAGTGTCAGGAAGTATTTCATTCTGTTGTACACAGGGTTGCTATGAGTTGGACCCGACCCAGTGGCACCTAACAAACAACTAAGCAAACACAATGTGGCTTCATCTTGCTTTCCAGTCAATGCTATTATAGTACAAACCAGAATTTTTCTCAATTATTCTCAATCTTTCTTTTTTTTTTTTTTTTTTTGGCATGGTACTTGGGGATTGAACCCAGGACCTCACACATACTGTGCAAGGATTCAACCACTGGGCTGCACTCCCAGCCCATTTTTAATTTTTATTTTGAGACAGAGTCTTGCTAAGTTATACAGGCTGCCTCTGGCCTCAAACTTGCAATCCTGCCTCCACCTCCCAAGTTTCTGGGATTGCAGGCATGCACCACCACACCTGGCTTATTCTCTAAAATACTGTTTTCTAAAATACTGCATTTGCCTATTCTGTCCCTGAAATACATGTGAATGTAAACACCATTTGAAGCAAACAGGTATCTTCCACAATCCTCCCCACAGTATTATTAAATTATTATTAAATAATGCAAAGGTTAGTATATGTAGGTACAAATCTTAATAGAACACCCATTAGTATAATACTTCAGTGATCACTTTTTTTTTATTCCAAAACTTTTATTTATCTTTGTTTAGTTTTATTTTGAGAAGGTAATGCTCCACAGTGATCACTTTTGTGTAGTCCTGTCCCCTGTGACTTGCTTCTAGCCAACATTAAATGGCAAAAGAGATAGATTGTCAGTGCCAAGACTAAATTGTTTTGTGTAAGACGCCATCTTAATTGTGTCTTGTGCTTGTATTTCTTGCTTTCCCTTCTCATTTTTTGTGGTGCTGGGGATTGAACCCAGAGCCTCAGCGATGCTAGGCAAGTGCTCTACCACTGGGCTGTGTCTTCACCTTTGCTCTCCCTTCTTGCTGGCTTCAAGGGGCAAGCTGCCAGGAGTCCTGAAACCCCAGGGACCTGAATGCTGCCAACCACCCCATGCACAGAGATAAAGATGCTTTCCCAATGGAACCTCCTGGGGAAGACACAGCCCCGGTCAGCACTTTCATGGCAGCCTCAAGAGAACCTAAGTAGAGGACCCAGTGAAGCTGTGCCCAGATATCTGACCCAAAGAAATCATTAGAAGATAAATATGTTAAGATATTAAGGTTAGGTAACATAAAATGAATACACCATTACCGTAGTCCTTCTCTGTAAAGTGAGTAAACACTACTAAGTCATGCTTTCCAAGTCTGGTTCTCTTGAAAGAAAAGCTATGTCTTTCCTGAGGGTATCTCTTTGTAAGAAGAGACATCTGCTTCCTGAGTCACTCTGTGCTAAGTGCTTCTACACTCTTCCTCTGCACTGCCCCATGAAGGTCCTGTAAGGATAAGGATGATTATTATACCCATTTTGGAGATGGGAAATCTTCAGGTCCAAGAATTTAAATAACCTGCCCTAGGCTGTCACCCAGCCATGAGTCCAACCCCGGACCATCTGACTGGGAAGTCCTTGCTCCTATTGTTCAACACTGCTTCTACTTGTTTCTCCTTTCTATAACCTATAATATAGTACACATCACTACAGACATTTGCTCAAACTACTTTTCCTTTGTTAACTAGTAGAGAAGAACCTTTAAGTAAAAGTGATCACTGAAGTATTATACTAAAGGGTATCCTATTAAGACTTGTACTTCCATATGTTAACCTTTGAATTATTTAATAGTTTTTCATGATTATTCTAGTAATTCTAGTCTATTATAAAAAAAATTCTGCAAAGGGTCAAGAATTGCAATTGGTTTATCTCACAATAAATATAATTAACATTAAGCAAATTGACAAATTCATATGAATCTATACAACATATACTTTAGTTATTATTTTATATGATTCTATATCAGTTATAGGTTATTATTAGATTGTTGTTGTTAGTTGCTGTTGAGTCGGGTCCAACATAGTGACCCTCATAGGGTTTTCAATGACTGACTGGGAATTGTTTCAGGAGTGGGCTGCTACGTCCTTTTCTCAATTACTAGATTACATAAACTTAATATTTAATAAAAAAACTCATTTGTGTTTACACAATTTAATCAACTAGTCACTAATTCCTAGAAATGCAGGTAGCTTGCTTGTAATTTCTCACTTCTGCAAATAATGTGGCAATATATATTCTCGTGGAAGAATCTGCTGAGCCATAAGGAAGTATTTACTGCCAAATCATCTCTCCAAAGATTATTTATTATTACACTCCCACATGAAAAGTATGAATGCCTGTTTCCCTTAACCCTAACAATGGCAATCATGTTTTATTCCTTGTCAATCTGACAGGCAAAAATGAGATGTATTTTATCACTCACATTCTTTGATTGCATGAGTTTGTGCATTTCTCACATGTGCTGTTTTTTAGTGTGAATGATTATTAAACTAGGCCAAAAATGTTCCAGCTCAGTAGTAGTCTTTCCTTATTTGAAAGCTCTTTATATATTAAGGAGATTAATCTTTGCCCTACATGTTGCAATTCTGTCCTACCCTATCTTCTTTCTTTCATAATTGATGCTCAGAAAACTTTGACAAAAGAAAACTTTAAAAAGCAACCTAAAAAATATAAGGACTTTCTTTCCATAGCTTGGAAGCCATGGATAGGAATCAAGACTTACTGGAAAGCTTGTATGTGTCAAACACCTACACAAAATGCTGAAAAAACAGATGAGGATAATATATTCTATCCTCATGGTTCCTACCGTCCAAGGAGAGGCACAGTGTGAGATGTCAGTGCCCTCTCCAAACATACTCAAAAAAGCCTGAGTACGTTTTTCCTTTGTTGGTGATAAGGTAATAGGCAAGCCTTGATTTAAGAAGTCATAATAAAACTTTAAAGTTCTTCATCCAAGTAGATGCTGAAGGGAACCCCAGTGGAAAATGCTTGGTGATAATCATTGCCCATCTCAAATACTCATGCCAGTAACTGAAGTGTTATCAGGCAGGTGGAGCCTCAGCATGCCCACCTCACCCTCAGGAGGCTCTTCGCATAGAGAATCTTGACCACAACCCTCTCGGAAGTAGCCTCAGGACATCCTTAGGTTCAGCTAGCTGTGTGAACTCTGGGTAGCACCTCTTCTCCCTCCCTAGGGCTGAAACAGCAGTGGACCCAGGCCACCTGCCTTTGGGGTCAGAGGTTTATCCCACTGGCTGTATTGTCAAGCTCTGCTCAGACCAGGATGGCAGGACTTAGTTGTCCACCCTTCTCTTCCAGGACTTTGGAGGGGAAATGAGGAGATGATTAGTGAGTCAGAAGATGGGACCCAAGTAAAAAGAATCATAAAGAGATCAAAGGGAGCTGCATTAAAGGCATAAGCCTAAAGTCAAAAATGCAGAACATTCTGCTTCTGGGGCAGATACTTTACACTGACATTTCCAACAGTCTTCTTGTTCCCAAACTCTGCTCCTGCCAGCTAGTCCCTGAAGTCCAGCAAACCTTCACTTGACCCTTCAGGACCTGAGGTACCCTGAGCAACTCTGCCCCTTTAACCAAAAAAAGCCTAATAGATCAAGTTGATCTATAAGTTGATAAGCCTGTGTTCTAGCTAACACTCATGCCCTGGGGCACAGCTATCAAAAGACCTCCATCAGAAGCTTGAATGTCCAGAGTAGACCTTTCATGCTCTAGGCCAGTGACTCTGAGTACAGGTTTCTCAACCATATTTTCATTATGCCCATTCCCACCCTCAGGAGTATTGTTTAACTCTTAATTGCTTTCCCTGAAATTTTTATACCATAGATATGTTGTTGTTCTTAGGTGCTGCCTAGTTAGGTCTAATTCACAGTGACCCTGTGTACAACAGAATGAAATACTCCTCAACACTATGCCATGCCCAGCACTATCTCAGTGCTTCTCTGCTATTCATAGGGTCTTCAATGGCTGATTGCTTCAGGAGTAGGCTGCTAGGTCCTTCTACCAGTTTTTTTGCAATGCTAGAGATAGAACCCAGAGCCATAGATATATTGTCTATCAACTTACATACTATTTGTATATCTTTTTTGCCTCCTACAAACCAATGTTTGCCTCCTTAAAGGAGATATTTCCCCCACTGGGAAATGGGTTATTGGGCTATTTGATAAAAAAAATATAAAAAGAGCTTATAGAAAACACCCACACATTCTATATGGAACCTTTCAGCTGGGAATTTAGAGAGATTCAACTTACTTTTAGAAGTAACTTAGAAGATGGCAGGCTATCTAGTTAAAAGCTACCCAAAAGTTTGCAAATTTCCAATTTCTCTCTTCTGATTTTCTGAATTTCCTTCAACAGCTTTTTTAAGCAGGGGTTGAGAGGATGAGCATATGTATGTATGTGTGTGCACGAGTATCAATGTGTATTCATGTACAGAGAAGAATACCTGGCTAGGTGACAATAATCAAAAGTCAACCAAAAAGCTCTCATGGTCCTTTTTTGGAATTTATTCATTCTCCATCTTATATTCAATCATGTACTTGTTATTTAAAGTCGTGTGTGTGTGTGTGTGTGTGTGTGTGTGTTTAGTTCCAGAATTAGAGGCAGTGGAATGCTAAGTAGCATATGATTGTGAGGCTAACTGAAAAAATCTTCCAAGACACTAATGATGGAGAAGTCGTCGGTGTTCTTAGGAATATTTGGAATGCATCCAGAGAATGTAAGCTAAAGAGGCAAAGGATCTCATTCTCTCATTACAAGGCTTTTATACTCTATTTCAGCCTTGCAAATTACAAATCCTCTATAATATAATGTGATTTAACCCTTTTGGCAAGTTTCTTTGACAATCTGCCTTCACATTTTCTTCTCTAATTATTGTACCTTTTTATAAAACTTTGTGGTAAAAATCTCAGAGAGAAAATGGATCATTTGAAGGAAAACAAAAGTCAGGGAAAATAAATATGGAATGTAGACTGTGACAGGATCAAATGTCCTTCCTCCTAATGAAAATCTACTCTGTGGGGGTTGGGGATATAGTTAACTAGACTTTACTAGTAATAACAGATAAACTGTGATTCACTCAACCTCTGTCACTGTGCTTCTTTGAGCCAAGCACAGGCCCAGGCAGTTGTGACACTAAGATTTCTACCTTAAAGAGACTTCATGAAAGTGCCCAACGCAAATAGGTCTGACTAGAAACAATTATAATAAATGATACACCATGTCAGAAGGCAATTTGTGCCATGGACAACACAAGTTGGGACAGGGTCAGAGGGACTGATCAAGAGGATGGGTACAGGTGAGGGACAGGAGGCAGTTTTTAAAAGGGTAGCTAGGTAACATGTGACCAGACTTGAAAGAAGTGAGCAGTTAGACATGGAGACAGGCAGAGGGGAAGAAAGAGGCCTCAGGGGAAACTTGGGGAGGGGCGTGAGGAGCAGCAAGGCCGTTGTCCACCCCAGTGGATGAACAGAGTGGGAGGAGACAGGACCAGGGAGGTAATGGGGGAGTGGTAGGTGCCCTGGGAGGGACCACTGGGAGGACTTCAGCTTTTACTTGGAGTGCAGTGGGAGCCATTGTGGGGTTTGGGGATAGGAGATAACATGCTCTGACTTAGGATCTAAAAGGATCCCCTGTCTGCCCTGTGAGAGGAGACTAGGGTAGGGGCAAGGGAAGAGGCAGCAGCTCAAAGGGGCTGCCGCTGACACCATCAGGAAGACTCCTGGCCAAGCCACACAGCAGCACACAGAGGGTATTGTGCCTTCCACTGTGAACAAAGCCCAGATCTGCCATGTGAGCATCCTGCAATCTTGCTGCTGCTCAGATCAGTTAACTAATACCCTATGGCCACCTGTGGATTTTGCTCCAGATTGCTATTTTCTCACTATTAGGTGACAACCAAGGTGGTTTTGTTTCCATGCCCTTTTCTCATTAAGGGACACTACATACCTTTGAATCCCCATTGTCTGGCACATGGGACTCTATTTCTTCAAATGGGTGGACACGTGAGTCTTGCTGAGTTGGGCCATCTCCTGCCTGACCACCCCAACAACCTCCTTCTCAGCTCAGTCTTCCCACCCTCTAATCACTAAAACTCAGTTTACTTCTATCTCTTAAAAGCTAAAAATCCTTCAAATATTCTTCTACATGTTAGGATAATACTTAAACATTTCGCCTGGCAGGCACAGCTGTCCATAACTGGCTGGTTTCTCAAATATTATTCTGCCTTCTCTCCCACTACTAAGTCTGGAACAGGAAATCCCTGTTCTAACCTTTTGCCCAAATACCTTGCCCTTTCTCAATGCTAATCTTTTCCTTGTGCTCCTCTCCTCCTCCCCCAAAGCTTATAGAAATCCTATTCATCCCAAGGCAATGTCCCAGGGCCACCCTTTCCATCAACCTCTGATCCTTGGATCAATCTCTGATCCCTGCCACCAGGAAGTTTGCCCCCAGCCCACCCTCTGGGGACAGGGGGCCCAAGCCACTCCCCTGCCTCACCCTCCAGTGAGAGCAACACCTGAACACCATCCCCATGTGATCCTAACTCACTTTGCAGTCTCTCTGCTTCCTAACTAGCACAGCAACCTTCTAGAGTTCCTCACTCCCTAATTCAAGTGAGAACTAACAAACTTCCCTGAATCCCTTTTCACAACCTAAAAAGATTCATTATTTGTCAAGACCTGCTCCTATGGGGTTGTGACTGGGGTAATGAACAGGGCTATGTCTCCCTGTACACTGCTGAGTGGGAGAATCAAGGGCCACAGGAGAGGGAAGCATGGTCAATGAGCAGGTGAGCAATGACTGCCCAGGGAGATAACTGATAAGGAAGGTAGCCTGGGAGCACAGCCCTCTTAGGATAGAGAGGTGGCAAATCAGGAACCCTGTGTGCACAGAGCCAAGCCTGGGAGGGAGAAAGTGAGAGGCAGGGACAACTTCTGGAGCTGAAGGCACAGCTCAAATAAAGGAAGTGCCAGATTTAGTCATGCAAGGAAGGGGAAGGGCACTGGAGGAAGGGGACAGCATGTGAAGCAGTCCAAAAGTTCTGCAGAGAGCCATAAGGCACTCCCTGCCGGAGGTAGGAGGCAGGTGGGAGAGGAGTGTGAAACAACCAACACCAGGTATGCCTTGGTGACTGTCAAAGGCTAAAGCACATGACAGGAAACAAGGAGTAAAGTCGGGGAAAGAGGAGAAGCATTGTAAGGGAGCCTGCATATAGTCTCAAGCAGATTAAAAGCCCTGCAAAACTATAACATTATCATTGTTATGGTTTGAATATAAAACGGTCCCCAAGGCTCATGATTAAAGGCTTGTGGTGGGTGGCACTGTTTGGGGAGACTGTGGAACCTTTAGGAGGTGGGACCCAGATGGAAGAAATAGTCACTGGGTGCGGAGGAGGGCAGGGTTTTTAAAGTTTAACTCAGGACCCCTTGATTCCAGTCACTCGCTGCTCCTGTTGCTGTCACGTGAGAAGCCTCTGCCATAGCCTTCCCTGCCAACAGAGACTGAACCACCACCACCCCATGCCCTGCAAACTGTGAGCCAAATAAATCTTTCCTCCCTTAAGTTGTTTTGGCAGGTATTTGGTCACAGAGACGCAAAAGTGAACTAACACAGTTCCTGATTTTATTTAACAGAACTCACAGACACATCTATTAAATTATATTCTTTCACATTTTTCATAAAATATGAGGAAAAAGGCATCTTCCTACTCTTTCCATTGTATTTCATCTAAAGAGGCTTTCAAGATTTAGCACAGAATTAAGACACACATGGTTAGTGACAGTTCTTCAGGAAAGCAGCCACAATGATCAATACTTTCATTATGTCTATGTGACCATGCCTGCAGCTGTAGCCCTGTGGCATCTGATCCCGCCAGATCTCAGGAGCTAAGCAGGGTCGGGCCTGGTTAGTACCTGGATGGGAGACCGCCTGGGAACACCAGAAGCTGTAGTCTTGGGAGAAGGATCTGGCAATCCCCTCCCAAAAATTAATCTGCCATTGAAAACCCTATGAACAGCAGAGAAGCACTGACAATAGTGTTTCCCCTGTTGTACAGAGGGTCGCTATGAGTGGGATACCGACTCAACGGCACCTAACAACAACAACAACAATGTGACCATGACACAGCAAGGACAAAACACAGGAGAGAAAGCAATATTCCAGGGACACCGGAAGGTAGACCATTTTAAAACCCACACTCGTTACTATGTAAATATGTAATAATGCTACTGAAAGTTTCCAACTGATAAACCCAAGTTCTTAAAGAGAGAGAGAAGGGAGGGAGAGGGAGAGGGAAAAGGAGAGGGAGGGAGGGGAGAGAAAGAAAGAGAAATCTTGAACACTACATATTCTAAACGGTATCTTCATTTTACAGGGCTTTCTTTTCAGAGGTGCTAAGGAACATACTTTTAAACTTGCATATTGAAAAAAAAAAGCCCCATGACTGAATTTTAAGAATATGTTACTAAAGCCTCTCTTTTAAAATATATGGCCCATACTTTTTGCTCCTTTCTTGATCCATTTGCCCCTTTCTTGATCCATTTGCCTTCCTTCCCAATACAATGTGGTTGGAGCAATGAACTTTGACCTTGGGTACCTTGGGAGTGGAGATCTATGTGTTGCAGAACAACATCAGAGGAATCTCATTCTGATGGACTTTAGGAATAATTTCCTTTAGCATTGCACTATTTTGCATTTTTTTACTTGAGATGTAAATAAATTGCTCTCTGAGGGAGAGAGAGAGAGAAAGAGAGAGAGAGAGAGAGAAGGCAGGAAGGCAGGCCAGCCAGCCTGCCTAAGGGTATTCAGCCCTTTAGTCCTATAGCCTTAATATAAACTGTTCATTTTAAATATATTCTGCCACCCAGATTCTACAGTATTTTTACAATGTAATGGTTATGTTTGAAAGTCAGACTAGGGATACAGTGGTGTTCAGTTGAAAAACCTTAAAAGAACCTGTAATGCATACAGTGTTTTATTGGCTATTATAACAGTAACAACAGAATAGCTTTTTTCTTAAAAATGCTTTTCTGCTTTAGGTCCAATTTTGTCCAGGCTGCCCCACTTGAGATTTCATGCAGTTTTTATTGAATCCTTAATTCCTGGCTTGTCTACCTCAGGGCTCACAAATCCTAATGCTCTCTAAAAGCACTCCAAACAAAGGATATTAATTTTATTTTTAGATTGAAAGCATTATTGGTTCAGGTACTTCATAGGTGGACGAGGGAACAATGGAAAAGAAAATTGGCATTCTAGGGTGATGGCAGCTTACTAATTAGGGAATTAAATCCAGACCAAAGTAATCTTTGCTTCCCAAGTTACTAGCAATCTCATACTGTTAACATTCCCAAACCTGTCCTATATTGTCAGATATGCACATTTTTCTAGGACACCAGATTTCCCTAAATGAATTATAAAAGAATTATCTTCAATCTTGTTATATACTTTTTTAAAAAGTGAAATAGGGAGAAAGTGTTTCTCTTCAATGCTTGTAACATAAAACCTGCCTTCCTCCTGGAAAGTCTGCAAGAATGAAGCTGTATAAAGTCATTTACATTTCAATGAAAACCACTGCTTAGAGTGAATTGTTAGTTCCACCCAGCCAACTCCAGTTTGAGGCATATATTTGAAATAATGTGGTAGGTTGCCAGCAGGGTGCTCCTCACCCAGTGTGTCAAGAGTGGAGAAATTTCCCTGCAGCCACATCAACAAATCCCACTTTAATGGGATTTGGTAATGGATGAGTGATAGAATTCAGAGCATGTGCATGTGTGGTGTGTACATGGAGTGGGTGTGACGGCGGGGCTGAGAGGAAAATAAGAAATAGGAGTCAGAAATAATCCTTATGAAAACAATGGCTTAATTCATATTTTCCCAAGCTAAACTATTAGTTTCAAAAAGTACACTTGCAAGAGATTGGAGGGAAAGGTGAAAGGACATCTTAACTGACAAAAGATGTTTTCCTACACTTCTGGGCCTAAGAAATGACAGAAAACAGAGTCTAGAAGACAAAACTATAGAGTTTAAAGCAGGAAATACACAGAGCAGATCACTGCAAGAACTGTGTGTAGTGCCTGGACCACAAAGGCCATTCTGTCCCTTTCGCAGTCATGGTCCCCAGAAGGACTCCTCATAGCCCAGAGTGTTAACACGTGGGTTCCTTGCACCTCTGCCACTGGGAGTTATAGAGGGAAGAGGGGATGAAGCTGTGTGGGGCCCAGGCTGGAAGAGAGTTCAGGACACAGCAAAAAGGCAAGGAGGTGAGAGCCTGGCCTCCTATCTAGGGGCCACCCTCTTCCAATTGTGTGATATTGATTGATTAGTGAGCCTTGGTTTCCTACCTGAAGGAAGGAAAAATGTCTAAGTCATAGCACTGCTATGGAGACTGGATGTAACAATGCATACAAAACCCTAGCTGGGTGCTTGGCCTTTCCATTTATGGCATTTATTAGCTCCCATCTGTCCTGCTCAAACCCACACACCAAAAGAATCCAAAAGCAGAGACTTTTGCCTCTGTTTTGGAAGCTAACAGAGGATTTGAATCTTACATTAGGCTGATGGCTAAGTCTGGCAATTACAGGGAGAGGGCAAACCTACAACCTCTTCCTTTGAGGCAATGTGTACCTGGTACCTTCACACCTCTCATCTTGAGTCTAAGCCTCACCGACTGTTCAAAGAAGTGAATTTGATATAAACAAGATGGATTCCAGAAAGGTCAATGATTGAATCTCAGTTTCTCTGCCCTTTGTCCAGACTGAGATGTTTTCGGACCAGAGACTTTTATTCCAGAAAGCTTACAGAGTACATTTATTCAAAACCACAGCATCTTTCATAGGGCAATTAGTGATACCCTATACTACTACCCTAGGTCAATCTTAAAAGACAGGCTTTCTTATTGACTGACAACCTTAGGAGGAAAATAATTATTTAAAAAAAAAAAGACTTCTAGTTGAAGATGGCAGATTGAAGGCAGCCTCTGCATGACATGGTAAAACAAAGGAGTTAGAATAGGGAGGAATGGAGTCTTTTCCATAAAAAGAACATCTGAAGAAGTACAGAAACCACAAAGAAGACTGTTGGTTGGTCCCAGATAGCAGAATGGAGACAAACAGCAAGAATGACTGATCAGGACACATCTCCAGCCACAGCTTCCAGTGGGGGAGGGGAAACGGAGCCCTCATCCAAAAAGGTGAGCCAGACAGCCCTGGCCGTCGGACTTGCAGTCCTACAGGAAAAGCCCACAGTCCTTGAAGGCCTTGAACTCTTTCAGGGACTTGCTGAGACAGTGGCTCACCCTGTCTGAGGGGCTCAACATTGGATAAATGATTCTCTTCCCAAAGCATCACATCTCAAAGGGCTTTTACCTTGTGCCTTCTGGAGAGGGAAGCTATTGATGAGATTGAGCTACCTAGGGGGCCTGAAAACAAAGAATTATTACCCATAGAGAATCTGGGAGTGACTTGCCACAGCCCCAGCCTACTACACACTTGCACCAGGCAGTTGCAGTTAGCCGAGAGATAGGACAATGACAACCTGGGAGGTTCAGGCAGCAAGAGGCTTGGGAAAAGTTGCTTAGAAGCAAGCCCCACCCACTGGGGAGAGAAGACCACTCTGTCTCCTGAGGGGACATACTGAGACTGTCAACTCTGAGCCACAGTCAGATAAAAAGACGCCAAAACAGCTACCTGGCCGACTGACGGGAAGAGATCCATATTTGTGCCCATTCCCAAGAAAGAATATCCAATCAAATGTGGAAATTATCATAGGGCATCATTAATATCACACACAAACAAAATTTTGCTAAAGATCATTCAAAAGCAACTGCAGCAGTATACAGACAGGAAACTACCAGAAAATCAAGCCAGATTCAGAAGAGGGTATAGAATCAGGGATATCATTGCTGATGTCAGATGGGTATTAGCCAAAAGCAGAGAGTATCACAAAGATGTCTATCTCAGTTTTATTGACTATGCAAAGGCATTTGACTGTGTGGATCATAACAAATTATGGATAACATTGTAAAGAATGGGAATATCAGAGCACTTAACTGTACTCATAAGGAATCTGTACATGGACCAGGACACAGTCATTCAAACAGAACAAGGAAACACTGCTTGGTTTAAAGTCAAGAGAGGTGTGCGTCAGGGCTGTGTCCTTTCACCATATCTCTTCAATTTCTATTCTAAGCAAATAATCAAGAAACTGGACTTTATGAAGAAGAACACAGCATTATGACTGGAAGGAGACTTATTAACAACCTGTGTTATACAGATGACACAATTCTGCTTGCGGAAAGTGAAAAGGATTTGAAATGAAATGTTTACTGATGAAAAAAAAAAAAAAAACACAGCCTTCAGTATGGATTGTGCCTCAACATCAAGAAAACAAAAATCCTTACAAATGGGACAGTATGCAACTTCATAATAAATGGAGGAAAGATTAAGGTTGTGCAAGATTTTGCTTTACTTTGTTCTACAATCAACATCTGTGGAAGCAGCAGTCAAGAAATCAAAGAACACATTGCATTGGGAGGGGAAGGGCAAGGAGTGTTATGAGAGGGTAAGAGGGAAGTTAATGTGAACAATGTACAATGAAATGCATGTACAGAAATGTCATGAGACCCATTATGTTATACATTTAAAATTACTAATAAAAATTTTTTTAAATAATATTTACGCTATAAAAAAAGAAAGGTCCAACTGGACCTATGATTAACAGATAACATAGACAAGTATCATGGACAGATTGATGCTGAAGTAAACTAATTATTCACTAACCAGAATTTCTCCTAATCATTCTCTCACATTTATAATAACTTAAATAAGTAACAGGAATTGACAGTCTTAAGATACCAAGTCCCTAAGGAAACCATGCGGGACATGCTATGCCCATTATTACATCCAGTCTCCATATCAGTGCTATGATTCCAAGAAAACCATGGTGAGGTTCAAAGAACACTCAGGGTCATACAAAAGAGAAGGGAACTCCCTAGATGTGAAGTGAGGCTCCCACTACTTGCAGCTCTACTGAGTCCTGAACTCTTTTCCAACTGGGGCTGGACACAGCTGCTTCCCCCTCCAGAGCCACAGCTTCCCAGTTTGGTCCCACCATTTGAAATTTTGAAAGCATCAGACACATTCCATGTGTTGGAGTATTCAAACATTGCTACAGCACTGCTTGAGTACAGCTTTGGGCTTTCTGCTCTTGAGGGGAGTTGTACCCTACAGACGTGTCACCAGGGCAGACAGTTGCAGTATCTATCAAAACTGTTCCCTACCAAGAGATCACGTCTGGCACTTCAGAAGAAGAAGATCCCACTTCCCATTCTCCAAACCCACTGCACAGGAAGTGCCCTGAGGTACCTGGGCACTGGGTTGGAGATATTCACAGAGAGACAAGAAGGGAGTTGCACATGATGAAGGGCTGGACTCCAAAGGCCTCTTTGCAATGTCTTCACACTGAGTTATATACCAATGTAAAAAAAAATCAATTAATAAATGATACTAAAAAACTCAACTTTTGTCCTAGAGTGATCCTAACTGCACCCCCCTTCAAACTGGCAATACTAAATACCAATGACTACACATACACCAATCACAGTGAGTGAAAACAGCACTGTGCATTTATGGTGCTTTAAACAGTGTTTTCATGGAGGATTCAGTTATGATAAATGTTAGTGACCAAATGAAAAGTTAAGTAGTTTATATTCCACACAGCCTCAGCAGTGAGAAAATGTGATCAACACAGGTATGAAAAAGGAAAACTAGAGGCAACAGCTTACTTATCACTGAGTGTCTAATGGTGGTTAACAGTGGCAAAATAACTTTGGAGGAAGTTTAAATTCAGTCATCTTTTATGATATTCAAATATAGAATCAGTTTCCTTATATGAGGGTTATCCCTTTTCAGTTTGTGATAGCATTCATTCTATTAAGAAAATGTTTCTTTATTAAAAAAAATCCTAAATTACAATGTTCTTCTATGCTGTCAAGACCAATGTTGTTAGATGCCATGGAGTCAGGTCCAACTCTCGTGACTCCTTGTACAACAGAACAAAACACTCTCAGACATTGTGCCATGCCTGGCACTATGTCAGTGCTTCTCTGCTATTCACAGGGTTTTCAATGGCAGATTATTTCAGGATTGTTTTGGGATTGCACTGCCAGGTCCTTCTCCCAGTCAAGACCAATAATACATTAAAATTCTACATAATAGGCCTGGGTATGTAGCTCAATGGTAGAGGACTTGACCAGCATGTGGGAGGCCCCAGGATCAGTGTCTAGCACCAGAAAAAAAATTTTTAAATAACTGGCAAAATATTTACAATCAGGAAATTTCTACCTATTCAGCTGACATCTTTTAAGAGTATTTAGCCAAAGTCAGACATTACCAACAATTGTGTGACAGGGTCTAAAATGGGTGAAATGTATGTTTCAAGGAAGAAAATGAGTTTATTTCAACATAAAGAAGTAATATTAATATAAGCCTGAAGTATAACTAACACTATAAGATAATCTATGGGTAAATCGTAAGGGGGTAGGGAAGAAATAAGCTAGGTGGAATTTCAAATCCATGTTGTATAGACGCAAGCAAAATCTAAGCTTTATGTGACCAAATAAGATTTACTTTATTTAAAAGATGGCTAAAAATTTCCATGATAAGTTATACAAGCCATAAACCTTTTGTGTTTTTAGGCCTTGATATTTTTTTTTTCATAAAGGTTCAGCTGAATGTCTTTATACCAAAGTTAATTCTTCCTCTACATTTTTATGTATGTGTTTATGTACGTAGTACTAGTGGATTGGACCCAGGGTTTTACACATACTTTGCAAGTATTCTACCACTGAGCTACACCCACAGCTCCTTTTAATTTTTTTAACTTCAGACAGAGTCTCACTAAGTTGCACAGACTGCCTCTGGTCTCAAACTTGCAATCCGCCTGCCTCTGCCTCCCAAGTCCTTGGGATTACAACCTTGCACCACTATGCCCAGCCTTCCTCTACATTTTGATTGGTATCTACTGTTCTAATTTATTTGAACAAATTCACATTGTACACATTCTTAATTTCACCAAAGTTACCATAGCAACTCTTGCTAAGTGGGCCTTGGTGACATTTTCAAGAAGGAGAAAAGGGTGAATCTGAACATGAAGGACTAAGTTTTCACAAAAATTAAAACTGGAACAAGTTTATGTACTGGAGGAGTCATTGATAACCTTCCTACGAGGCTGTGAGAAACTCCAAATTAAGACTCAAGGTTAAAATGTACTTTAAATATGTCAAATATCTAAAATATACTTGGAGGCCAGGCATGGTGGCACACACCTATAATCTCAGCACTCAGGAGGCTGAAGCCAAAGGGTGGTGAGTCAAGGTCAGCCTGGGCTACCTAGTGAGACCCTGTCTCAAAAGAACAAAAACAAAATACAGTTGCAGAAAATCACACCCCCCCAACCAGCAGCTACAGCAAACAGGACTACCCATTAAGCATTTGATGCACACCTGGAGGACTACATGGAATAAGCACCTGGCCACAGAGGAAACAGAGGGATGTGCTCAGAGTCCAAGCAGCTATTCAGACTCCCAACTCTGGCCACTTCTATGGCACAGAGACACTGCCCCTCCACATGTGTGTGTAGACTCTACTACATAAGAAGGTGATTCTTGCTTTTGTTTTGTTCTGTGACAGGGTCTCTCGGTATAGCCCAGGCTAGATTGGAACTCACTATGTACACCAGGCTGGCCTGGGGTGCTCCTTGATTTTCAGCCTCCTAAGTACTGGAATTGGGCTGGGATTTAGCTCAGTTGGTAGAGAGCTGCGCTGCAGTCTCTGAGGTCCCGAGTTCAATTCCCAGCACCGCAAAAATGGGAGAAGGGCCTGGCAATGCACTCCCAAGGCAAGCCCGAAACAGTCAGCCATTGAAAACCCTATGAGGGTCGCTATGAGTCGGATACCGATTCTACGGCACCTAACAACAACAACAACAAGTACTGGAATTATGTCACACCTAACTCAAGGAAGTGATTTCTATAATAACTCCAAATGCTTGGATCCACTTAGGACTTTAAGAACTGACCTATGTAAATGTAAATATTGTTAGGTGCCCTGGAGTGGAGTCAGTCTGACTCATAGCAACCCGAATAGGGTTTTCAATAGCTGTTTCAGGATTTCTGCAGGAATGGATTGCCATGATCTTCTCCCATAAATGTAAATAGTAGATAGTTTACTCTAAAAGTGAAAGATTTAGTAAGGCTTGCTTACTCCCTGTTGTAATCAAGACAAAGCAAAAGAAAAATTCTCTCCTCACCACAGCAAATCAAGTCCTACAACTAAAAGCATTGTGAAGCTATTTTAGCTAGTGTTTTGTCATAAGGATGTGTATAGTAAGTTTCATATATTGAAAGGGCTCAAAGTTTTCCATGATAAGATATTTAGCCAGGAAGCATCCTCACCCAGAGAACCAGGGTCTGGCCTGGCTCTGAAACTTGCCTCTCTTGCCTCTTTGCCTAACTATACCTACATCAGGGTACTAAATTGAAAGCAGATATGAAAATGATTTTGAAAATTGAAAAGAACTTCATAAGCCCAGTACATTTAGTGACTGCTTTACAGGGCAGAGCAGAAGAGAACTTCCTCCACATTCCAATGCCTAAAAATGAGACACAGAGGCGAGGCTGGGGGACATCCTACAAAGGAGAAATGCGCACACGGGGTATAGAACTGAAAAGAAAAGCATGGAGCAGATGGACAGACACCAGTTAGTATGCAGACATCCCTCACTACCAGAGGGGCTTTTCAGAGCTGCCTGTCACAACCAGAGCCCCACCCATACCTCATAGCAGCTGCCTAGACTATACCTATGCACCTGACAAGGTATGGGCATCTGGGTGCCAGTGAGCAACCCTAAAAAGCCTTTAGAGCACATAACGTTACACTACTCTATTCTGGTTCTTCAAAGTTTTCCTTTGCCCTTTCTTTTGGATTTAGCTTAGATTTGGGTTTGAAAGCAAGATCCATCCAATGAAATTTTGGGGGCCCATGCTGAAAATTATCCTAACCAGCACACCTTTGTTGAGAACCTGGTGGGAATAAGATATCCTGTGAGCTATAAGAGAAAAAACTATCATCAATAAGATCATCTTTGCCCTCAAATACCTTATAGTACTGACTCCCCACCCCAAGTCAGTCATGCTTCTCCCCTCTGCTCAAACTACAGGCCCTAGTCACTTTAATAAGATGACCCTGACACCTGACTCAAGATGGTTTCTCAGGAGGGTGGAAAAGCTATTATTCCCTGGATCCTTGCCAATCACATGGGCCTCTGAGGAGCTAAGGAATTGTCTATGGGAGTCCTCTCTCTATCCCTCAAATTATCCTTGGCTGGTCCAGGATAAGGGGAAAGCAGAGGCATCAAGATTAGCATTAGGGGGCAAAAATCTTAAAAGTGGGGCTGAGCAAGTGCAGATGCATACAGACCGCAGGTGAATGGAAGAGTTGAGTTGAAACAAGCGACATTTCAGGAGAGGGGCCATCCTATCTCAGTACTCCAGAAAGCCAGGACAAAACCTGAAGCCTTTTATGCCCCCAACTTGAGGAAACTGTTACACCTGCTGCCCAAGTCATCAGAAGAGCTGGTAACTAACTTCCAGCCCTGTCCAAGGTGACAGGTCAATGAGCCAATACTTTTTAACCACCTTGGGTGTCTTTCTGAAGGAGACGAAAATCTTTCCAATAAGAATTGTATTTTAAGAACTGAATTTAGTATACCAACATTGGTCCAAGTATTTCCTTGATGAATGCTTTGCCCTGAAAAGGTCTGATTAACCATATGCATATATCTCCAGGTTTGAATAGGGATTTCCTACTCTTCTGACTCCATAACAGAGGGGCCTGTTGCTGGTATTGAAAGTCCTATTTACAGAAGGAAGATTCCACTTCTAAGATGTTCCAAAGTTCTCATTCTTCCCTGCACAAACCTACTCCACCTCTATTTGTGCTAGACAGAAAGCAAATGTGCAAACAATATCAATAAAAAGCAGCTGAAGGTGCACATTCCTTGACTCTCATTAAGCTGGGACACCTGATTCACAGCTGTTCCTACTCCTGAAAATGTTTTTGGAATAAACAATGGCGCTTAGGAGGTATTTTGTTCCATGTTCCCACACTTTATAACTTACGTCAACACAGTGATTGATTCTCTGCCTACTTTTCACATCATAATACTGCAATGTAGATGTGACAAGTATTCCTGGGCCTATTTCACAAATATGGCAACTGAGGCATTGAGATGGTGCTTTCAGGGTCACTCAATTGCTAGCAGAAGCCCACTATGGCTTTTACATTGTTTGAGAAGAACAGAATCAGCATGTCACCACCACACCTTTCAGTCAAAACCAAACCAAAACATTGAGCTTCATCATCTTATTTACATAATGCTATTCTGATAACCAAGAAACTGTATTTTCTATTGTTTCTGGAGCTATACACAGGGAATAACTAAGCCTTGATCTTCTTGTGGATAAAAGTTAGAAGATGTTTGCCTGGGTAGAATGAGAGCATCCTTCCTAGCCTTTGTAACAGTGGGGACTTTGTCTTTAGTGTCACTTATTAAAATGTTGATATTGGCCACCTTCTTTCTTCTGTAGGTTTGCAATACCCTCCCTACCCCCAGTACTACCCTTATAAAATTAAGTGGTGTGGACATGTCTTAATCTAAGTCCACCAAGTCTAAAAATAGAAGGTCAATTTCATCACAGTCCATCATTAAGTCTTTTATTAAGAGAAAAGAACAAAAGCAACAGGGATCTGCTGCCAACAGAGATGCCTGTTAACATAGAGGTGATTTCAGATCACTTCCTTATGAGTAGGATCTTGGAGGCAGAGACTGGGCCCTAACCAGACACTGAACCTGCTAGCACCTTGATCTCAGACTTCTAGTCTCCAGAACTGTGAGAAATAAGTTTCTATTCTTATATATTACTTGGTCTCAGACATTTTGTTATAGTAGCACAGCAGACAAGGTAGCTGTGCACACAGGGATTTACAACAAATTCTCTGGCATCCTCAAAGTATAACATGATTTCATTTACATGGTAACTCACTCTATCCCTAAACAAAATCCCATAAGAAGTGTAGGGGATCTGGTAATTACGATAAAATGTGTTTGTATTTGGGGAGATGAGACAATATAGAGAAGAGCAAGTAATACCAAGCTGCCTATGTATATAAGACACAGGAAAACTAGGGTGCCTCCACACACTATTCTATGATAAATGACAGAAATTATACGGACAGGAAGTGCTGTGGGCATTCAGAGGAGAAATCACTACTGTTTGGGTGGACAAGAACAGCTGCAGAGCAAGGGTAAGTTCTGAGCTTTTCTTTGCAGATCAATTAGACTTTCAAAGGAGGAAAATGAGTGGGGGAGAAGAGGAGAAAGCAAACCATCCTAGGAAAGAGGATTAGCAAAAGCATGGTGGTGAGAAAGGAAGGGATGCTTTGTCTGGGAGAAGATGACGCCTCTCTACATGTCCCTTGAGCCTAGCCAATTCTATGTAGGTTATCACCCAAGGGACATGTATGATTCTCCCTGACCAGACTGACATCAATCACTCCCTGACCCACTGCTCTACTGAGGTTCTTGGGACTTTGGCAACTCACCTCACCCAGCCCCTCTCTCTGTCAGCACAGAAAATGGCGCAAATTTCCCTTCACTTCTCTTTCTCCACACACTAACCATGCCATTCCTCCCTTGTCCTTGATTGAGCACCTCCTTTGTTTCTTGTCCACAACCAGCCTGTGAGGCACATCAGGAACAAGAAAACAATACTTTATCCACTCATTTTGTCTATCAGTTTTCCAAAAGCGACACATATGGGTCTACACCACGTAAATGAATTTACTTCATTGTTTGACTTAGCTGCTGGACTTTGGGGGTTGTTGTTTTGTGGTGCTGGAGATCAAACTCAGGACCTTGCAGATGCTAGGCAAGTGCTCTACCACTGAGCTATACCCCTAGCCCTAGATATTGGACTTCTGAACATCCCCCCACCCCCAATTATCATTTAAGTCTGCTAAACCATTGTTAATTCACCTGTCAATCTGTCTTGATGGGACATTTTAGGTTGTAGGTGGTTCTGATCCTACTTAAATCTATTTGTAAAGACCATGTGGGCCAGAGTCTGGGGCTCTACCTGCACATAGATCCTTTAAAATCCCTATTTTATAACATGCACACAGAGCTGCTGCTAGAAAACCTGTTCCATTGAACTGGAAAGGTGAGAGCACCCAGCCCTTTATTATCCACAATGGTGAGAGACATGGCATATCTCTGTGTTAAAACTTAATCCCTAGTGCAGCAGTGTTGAAAGGTAGGACCTTTAACAGGTGACTGGGTCTTGATAGATTAATGATATTTATCATGAGGGTTGTTGTTGTTATTGTTGTTAGATACCATTGAGTCACATCCAACTCCTAGTAACCCTATGTTCAACAGAACAAAACACTCTCTCTGTGCCGTGCACATGATCTTTTTTAAGTTTAAGCCCACTGTTGCAGACACTTTGTCAATCCATCCAGTTGAGGGTCTTCCTTTTATTCACTGACCTGCCACTCTCCCAAACATCATGTCCTTCTCCAGGGATTGGTCCCTCCTGACAACTGCACAATACGTAAGATGCAGTCTAGCCATCCTTGCTTCTTCCAAGGAGCACTCTGATTGTACTTCTTCTATGATGGATCTGTTGGTTCTTTTGGCAGCCCATGGTATATTCAATATTCACCTCCAACACCATAATTCAAAATCATCAGTCCTTCTCCTGTCTCTCTTATTCAATGTCCAGCTTTCACAACCGTATGATGTGACTAAAAATACCCATGGCATGGGTCAGGTGCACCTTTGTCTTCAATGTGACATCTTTACTTTTCAACACTTTAAAGAAGTTTTTTGTAACAGCTTTTCCCAATGTAATCTATCTTGTATTTATGGTAGTGGTGTCCTGGTAAAAGGATAAGTGCCCTTTCCATCTCTTTCAAGCACATACTTTCTAGCCATATGATGCCTTCCATCATGTTATGATGCAGAAAGAAGGCCTACACCAAACCAGCCCCCTGATATTGGACTTCCCAGCCTCCATAGATGCGATCCAAAACAATTTCTGTTCTGCTCTTGGATATCCTGTTGTAACAGCACAAGATGAACTAAGATGTGCCCCACGGAAGTCCATGTGTGATGACGTGTGTTGGGAATGTAAGTACAACAATTTTGAGGCCACCATTCCCATGATAAAAAGCCTTGCTGCCCATTCCCAATCAGCTGGTCTGTGTTCCTCAGGAGGGGCCCGTCTAGTTCAGAAATGAAAATCATCAGTGATCAGCAAGAGCCAGTTAAAGGGTAATTCAATAGGGACAATTAGGGGCCCTCACAAGGCTTGGTTAGGCCAAATCACACAGGACAAGAAATCTCAGCCAGGACCTGTGAGCTCACTACCTCATCCACTCAGGCAGACCAATGTAGCACCTACTCTGCACCAGGCACATGCAAGGAACTGGGGTACAGAGAGCTGACTGCCGGGAGAAGACAATTTAGTGAAGGTTACCATAAAGTGCAATGGAAACAGCCCAAGGACAATAGGCAAAGCCAGGGATTGTGGGAGGGGGTGGCAGAGGGAACCTCAAAAAGAGCAAAGTGCATGCAAAGTGCTGTGCCAGGCTGAGGTGTCATTTAATGATCCTGCAGGCACAATGGAACCAATGAAAGTTTTAAGCAAAGATCTAATTAAATGTGACTTCTCAGTTTCTCGCAAAACATACAAAAAGCCCTCAGTACAAACTAGAAACAGAAAATTAATATTTTTCATCCAAGAGATGTGCATAAAATAGTACCTAGTATTACCAGGCAGGCTCAAGACTGTGTAAAGCGTGTTGTTCCAAGGGCAGGCTGGTCATGAAATCAATACAGAGGATCACAAACAGCATTTTCTTAGAGAATTAGAAGAGAATAAAATAGTAGACATCAGGTAGAGTTGTGTGGAGTAAAGGTGAATTGTTACATGAATCCTTGCTCTGTTTAGACAGACATACGTGCACAATTATCCACATAATGACACAGAGACCTTGCATCATGGTATAAAACCATTTAACTCTGCACCACAAGGTTTTAAAGTATCTTGTTAAAAGTGTATTTCCCAGCTAAGGAATTAGGGATCCATTAGGAACAGAAGATGTCTGATGGGCCCTTACCACGGTGAAATAAATCTAAACTTGTTTCTGCAGTGGTTTCCATCTCTGATTTCAGCAGAAGTGCTGACCCACGGCTTTTTCATATGTACTCATCTGTCTCCCTTAGTCCTACAAATCAGTCTTCCTCATACCCACCCCGGATCTACCCATTCCTGCCAATGTCGCTCAGCAACTCCTGATCTGTTTTCAAAATGTTGTTGCTGTTATTGTTGTTGTTGTCAGGTGCTATAGAGTCAGTGTCTGACTCATAGCGACCCTACGTAGAACAGGCGAAACATTATTGTCAGTGCTTCTCTGCTATTCATAGGGTTTTTAATGCTGGATTGGTTTTCTGGGAGTGGATTGCCGGGTCCTTCTCCCAAGCCTATGGTATCTGGTGTTCCCATGCAGTCTCCCACCCAAATACTAACTAGACCTGACCTTGCCTAGCTTCCAAGATCTGACAGGATCGGTTGCCACAGTGTTATGGCTGCAGGCTCTTTGAAAATGTAATTCTCTTATATTCTGTTTTTTATTTAAACTTTCTCCACCTACCTGTCTTGATGGATCTGGCTTTTCCTTCACAATGCCCAAGTTTCCTTGACTCACAGCCCCAAAGAGGTAAAGGTCACTTCTGTCCTTGTTGAACTTTTCTCCCAGGCAACACCTTGTCCTACAACCTGCATTCCAGGACCTCGCTCATGTCTCTCACTCCTTAACCTTGTCACTCATTTCCAGACATCCAGGACTTTCCTTTCCTACCATAATCACCATGTTCCCCCCATGGCTGCCTCTGCTTGGTGGCTTCAAGAGGGTGGACAAACTTGATATCACACATAGGCATAGCTCAGAGACTTCCTCCTCCACCGAAAGGTTTTATGTCCATCACAGTCCAGCCACACACAAGCCCCACCACACCTTGGACCTTATCATTACCTGGAAAATTTCTACCTTGGAAATCCAGGTTTCAAAAACTCTCACTGTAGTTTTCTACTGCCCTACACCTCCACTTCCTTATTCTTATAGATCCTGCCTGCATCCTCATTATGAGCAGTTCTTGACTTTGCCCCCCTCAATCTAACCAATCCTGGCTTCACTAGCCAGATAGGACCTCAACACCATCCAATTTCTGAGATGGTCATATTAACATCCTGGGGCTCCTACGTGTCCATGCCTTTGTCAGAACCAACATGCCAAGCCTGAAGTCTAGCTATTCCTTTCATTTTTTTCTCATCTTGTTGGAGAAATTCACATGAACATGCTAACTGGCTCCATAAAGAAAACTTGTAACTTTAATTGGCTTCTCAAAACTATTCTAGCTTTCTATCCAACCCTGACTGATGCACTATTGCTTTTCCATATCTCTCTCCTCTCCTTAGCAGATGATGACCCTTAGTACCCTTCCTCTCTCCCCTCTCATTCCAGAGGAAGGTGTCCTCCAGTATATTCATCAAAGCCAGAGGGAAAGCTAGGAGCTGAGACAGCATCCTCCACATATGCTGGTCTCTTCCTTCCTGTGAGTGCAATTCTCAAACGTGAGGATGCACAAAAACTTACCAGAGCAATTTGTTAAAATGCAGGCTTTCTGCCCTGCTTCCTAGAGTTGGGATTTTGCATAGTTTGGAGTAATCCGCAAAAGCCTACCATTTGTACACTCACGTAGCCCTAATGCAGGTGGTAAGTGAATTTGGGAGTCACTACCCTAAATTCCTCTTCCACAGATGATGCAGCTGTCTTAACTTTTCCCCTGAGAAACATCAGAGGCAAGAGGTGTGTATTATAAATTATGTGATGAGGGGAAAAAAAGAAATTCAAGAAATATTGAAGCCAAGCAAGACTGAATGACTAGAAATGTTAATTCCTGAATTCTTGTTTTAACACTTAAATAGGTTTAAGTTTTTCAGCAAAAACAAAAGACAAATGATGGTGACACACACATGGCTAATTCCTTATCCTATGTATTCAGAGTTTAACTAAACTGAATTTGCCAAATAAATTTAATATTCATTTTTATTTTCATATATTTTCACTATTAAGCTTTCTAATACTTTCTCTAATCAACATGACTGGGAGAGACTTACGGGTAATAGCATGGTCACACAGTCAGAAGATCTTTATCCTAATCTCAAATCTAGCACAAACTCCTCCCTGAATAAGGGACCTAATGAACTTCTCTGAGCCTTACTGCCCCCTGTATAGAATGGGGATTTGGCTCTGGTAGAGGAACATAAAGCTGTTCATACTGAGAAAGCAATGGAAAATCATTTGACATTCTGCAACAATTCTAAAACAGAAGAAATGAAGAAGTCAGTCTGTGAATCCTCCTACAAATGTTCTCCCCCACCAGCTTCCCTCAGTCTCTGTAGCCTTGAATAATGACATTGTTCTATGAGTTTTAAGCATCACAGCATGAGGCAGCATCTGGTAGGGAGGTTCATACAGGAAGGAAGAGACTTCAGTGCTGTTTGCTATTCATACCTTTTGATGTCTCCACAAAGAGCCAAGCACTCTTCAGAAAGGGTCATAATAATGGCAGAACCAAAAAGACAATTGATGAATTGAATGTAGAATCCAGACTTGACCAAAAATAAAGATGCATGTAAACTATTTTGGATGAGGAGAAGAGAATAAAATCTATCATAGTAAACTGCAAATTCTTATTAAAAAATTTAAAAGACCAAGAGGAAAGTGGAGGGGAGAAGAAGGAAGGGGAAAAGAATTAAAGGTACAAAGCAGATTCTTCCTATAACAAACTAACCATAGTAGTACCAGTTAAAACAAAATAGAAACAAGCAACAGAAAAGGAAAAAAGAGAAATGAAGACAGAATGAGGTATAGCTACACTGCTAATTCCAAACTCAAGAAGTGAGAACCGATCAAGAGCTGGAACAGAGCTAGCCCACCAAGAACCTACAAACAAGACCACATTTGAACTTGCAACAATCAAAATGCACTAAGAAATAATGAAGTAGGACAAAGAGTTAATTTTTAAACACACAGTCTTTGATGTCAGACAGATCTTGGCTGTAATACTGTTTTTGTGGCCTGTTGGCTAATTACTTAGGTTTTTCCAGGACTTGGTTTCTCCCTCTATAAAATGATCATACTCTCTTCCCCTGGAGTGGCTGTAAAAATTGAAATCATGCACATTGAGTGCTCAGGGAGCATGCCTGGTAAGCAGACACTCACATGACACCCTTGTTAGTAAAGTACATTTGAGACCATGGAAAATTTCAAACTTCTCCCAGGCTTCAAACTTTGAAGAGCCTGAGAAACAAATATAAATTGGGGGATCAAATATCAGTTGCTCAACTTGTCTTTGGCTGGAGATGATTATACCAACTAGTTGTATTTAAAAATACCAGCACTCTGAGAAGTCTCATCTTCATCTGTCAGAGTGTACTTAGTTGGCTCCTGCCCAACATACATCTTAAGCTAGAACATACAATATGTGAAACTAAAAACAAAAAAATTCTACCAAAGATGTGTCCCAAGGCCAGGCTTGGCTGACAGACACCAAAAGCAAATCCGTGTAAGTCAGAAAGGAAGAGGCACTCAATCCCCCAGTGTCCTCTAGTGCCCAAATCCAATCCTCTGCCAAATCCTGCAGGTTCTTCCTTCACACCCTTGACAACTTGCCCTTCTACTGCAGCTCCACAGTGCAGTCCATGGTCACTGCCCAGCTGGACCTCAGCACCAACATCTCTGATGGCCTAGCTACAAGTACCATATACTGGAAGGCAGAGCTGTCTGGTACTACGTCTCTTCTTGTGCCAGGAACATGCCCCACTGAAAACACCTCTCATCCACTTCAAGCTAGCCCAGATGAGCCTTTCTTCTAGCAGATGCCTTGCCCTAGCTCTTGCCCTACTACTGATGTGCCAAACTCCGGCCTATCTAATAGCTGGGGGCCTCACTAGCATGTGGCTCCCGAGACAAACTGGGGAGAAAGCAGTCCCCAAAAGGCCAGTCCTCAGGGGCAGGAGCCAGACCAGAGAGAGGGTCCCAACTCTCAGCGTACTTCATCTCCTGCCCCACTGTCAGCATCAGGGAGCAACCCTGCACTTCATCTCACTCCCCTTGAGCAGCACGGGTGAGGTCAGAGCCAGGAAGGGAACAAGGCAGGGAGGGGAAGGGGGGTATCAGTTACCATGGAAACATAAAAGCTGTTTACACTTTGAAAACACAATTAAGAAATATCTTGAAATTTCATTAATACTTTATCGAGAGCAACACCAGGTCTCTTAATGGGTTGATTACCAAGAAAGATTACCTCCAATTTGATTACCTCCAAATTCCAAATTTTTACTAACATTGTTTATGAGCACATCCAAGGATAGTGTGCTTAGGAATAAGAGCAGTGAGGTCCAAGCATGATGAGGAAATCCAGTGGATTCTGTGAAGTATTCCCTAGGCATAAGATTTGGTTTTTCTTTTTTCTTTCTTTTTTTTTTTCTCAGTGTGTGTGTGGGGGTTGGGGGGCAGTGTACTTAGCAGTTGTACTCAGGGCCTCACACATACTTTTGAAAGTGCTCTACCACTGGGCTGCACTCCCAGCCTTTCCTTTTTTTTTTTTTTTTTTTTTTTTTTTTTTGCGGTACTGAGGATTTAACCCAGGGCCTCACGCTTGCATGTTCTGCAAGTGCTGGACCACTGAGCTGCACCCTCAGCCCATTTTTTTTACTTTTTGAGACAGGGTCTCACTAAGTTACGCAGACTGCCTCTAGTCTCGAATTTGTGATCCTCCTGCCTCTGCCTCCAGTTTTTATTTTGAGTCAGGGTCTCACTAAGTTACACAGGCTGTCTCTGGCCTCAAACTCCCAAAGTGCTGGGATTACAGGTATGTACCATGGTGACTGGCCTAAGATTTCTCTTTTTAAGTAACTACAATCATTTGTTGTTAAGCAAATCCACACTTATGGCTTTGGCTTGCTTAAATATTTGAGACCTTTCTTCTTTTAAACCTGACTCTCTAGCTCACTATTAGATCAGACCTGAGCTTGAGACTTGATCTAATCAACAAGGTGTCCTTTTGGTATCTGAGTTGTAAACACAGACACAAAAGCAATCACACCCGTGTTTTGTTTTCTTTCCAGGGCACATACAAAACTGTCCCAGACTTACCCATACAGAGAACAGTGTGGCTCACATAAAGAGCTCTTTAAAGATAATATTTCTAAACAAGCCCATCACCAAGGGGATGAGTTTTTACTTTGTTTATTTTCAAACTTAGGACAGAAAAAGACAGCATAGCAAAAGACTTGCACGTATTCTCTCTTTCCTTAAAAAAGGAATATAATATTACAGGAAACTTCCTTGGGAGACACAATAGCAGCCTCATTCATAACTACTTGCTCAACAGCAATTTGCAAACTCCCCCTCCACATCTTGCCAAGATTCCCTAACCTGTTCTCTGACCTTCATAGTAGCTCCAGTTGGATTTAGTTCCTCAACCTAGTTTTCCTAAAGATAACTCTCTAAAATTTTTTTGCACAGTTGTCTCCAAAGACTAAAGAACCAAATTTCTTTAAATGCAGTCATTTATATTTCTCAAATATATTTTACAAATAAGAAATCTACTCAGCAGTACTAATTCTTTATATTAAAGGAGCAACTTTTCCAAAACAGTGGGATTTCTGGCATCAGGGAGAACCTTTCAAAGCTCATATGAGTAGCACATTTGCCTGTCCAGTTCCATGTCAGCGAAATTCTCACAGCAAAGAAACTATAAAGCTAGCTTTCAGAGATATTGGAAAAGAAAACTTAAGAGTTCATTTAGTCTTATTTTAAATGATAGGAGAATGAAAAGCTAAATTTAAAATCGCTCAGGGCTGGAAGTATAGCTCAGTGGTAGAGCACTTGCCTATCATGAAGAGGCCCTGAGTTTGATGCTCAGCAATAAAAACACCCCCCCACACACACACACAATTTATAAAGAAAACTCAAAGCAGTGATAATCTTTTATTACCATAACCATTCAGATCAAGACATCACTCAATTCCTGGCTAGATTTCTGACAGTAGCAAAAAGGACTCTCATTCCAACATACCCCCTCTGAGGGCAATTTCAAAAAGACACGGACATATTATATGGAAGCACAGCCTAAAGTGGCTCCCAGTGATTTTCTCCTCTTTGAATTCATACCTTTGTCTAATCTCCTCTCCTTGAGCACAGCCTGAATTTAGTAAGTTGATTCTACTGAATGAGAAGCAGCAGAAAGGACAGATGCTACTTCTGAGAATAGGTTACAAAGCACTTTACCTTCCATCTTGCTCTCTGACCGGCTCACTCTGATGGAGGCTGGCTGCCATGCTGTGAGCTGCCCTATGGAGAGGCCCAAGTGATAGGCAATTGGAGGAAGACCCTATCCTATAGCAGCAAGAGATTTAGGTCCTCCCATCCAAAAACCCATCAGGAACTAAATCTTGCCAACAGCAGTGAGTGAGCTTGAAGTGGATGTGTTCCATATGAACCTTGAGATGCCTGCAGCCTTCAGAGAAATCTAGAACCCAAGGATCCAGTTAGGCTATGCCTAGATTCCTAAGCCTCAAAAATTCTGAGATATATTTTGTTTTAAACTGCTATGCTATGGAGAGGCTATCATTTGGACTGTGCAGAGTCTATGAGGCCCTGTAAAGGACATTTGCCTTTATCCTGGGGTATTTAGAAACCACTGGAAGGCTTTATGCAGAGGACTGGCCCCAAGAGATCAGAATGATGAAAAGACTCACCTGACTACAATCCAGATAAAGGATTGAAGGGGGCCGGACTGGAGTGGACTAACAAAATGTCACTGTAGCAGTCTAGCAAGAGATGTTGGAAGACATCAGTGGGCTTGTGTTGGTGGGATAGAGAGGTGAACACGTGAGACATATTTAGGATGATTGTTATGGGAAAATACACACAAAGATGAACAGACCAAACCTGACTGAAGGCAAAGAATGCTAACCTCTTGAGTAAAAACTTCAACCAAATGGTGAGCTCCTCCGAGCACAGCGCTATTAGTTGCTTGGTAACTATCTTCAAAGCAATGCTGTTATATTTGTTTACACACAGATGGCCAACAAATACCTATAAAATGAATATAGTACTAGAAACCACATGTATGCTTGCAGCCGTACCACTGTGGTGTCTGATCCCATCAGTTCTCTGAAGCTAAGCAAGGTCAGGCCTCGTTAGTACTTGGATGGGAGACTGCCTAGGAACACCAGGTGCTGTAGGCTTGGGAGAAGGACCCAGCAACCCGCTCCCAAAAATCAATCTGCCATTGAAAACCCTATGAATAGCAGAGAAGCACTGACAAAGCATTTCGCCTGTTGTAGGTAGGGTCGCTATGAGTCAGATACCAACTCAACGGCACCTAACAACAACAATAACAATGACTAATGATGTGGAGTTTCTTGTCATGTGTTTATTGGTCACATGTCTTCTTTGGAGAAATCTATTCAGAACACTTGCCCATTTTAAAATTAGGCTATGAACTTTTTACCTTGAGTCATAAGAATTCTTCATATATTCTGGGTGCAAGCCATTTATCAGATATTGTCTTTTCACGTTATGGTATCTTCTAAGTCAAAAAGGTTTTAATTTCTATGATGTCCAATTTATCTATTTTTCTTCTATTGTTTTTGCTTTTAGTGTCATATCTTAGCAACCACTGCCTAAACCAAGCCCACAAATATTTACTGATCTGTTTTCTTCTAAGAGATTTTAGTTGTGGCTCTCACATTTAAGTTAATGATCCATTTTAAGATGATTTTTGTATGTGGTGTGACATGGGGTCTAAATTCATTTTTATCCATGTGGATATTCAGTTGTTTCAACATCCTTTGTTGAAAAGACTATCTTTCTCCCATTGAATTACCTTGGTACCTCTGTTGAAAAAATAAATAAATCAACCTACCATAAGTGTTAGGCTTTATTTTTGGACTCTCAAATCTATTCCATTGATCGATATATATATCCTTGATCAGTAACAATGTCTTGATTACTATAGCTTTGTAACTTTTGAAACTGGGAAATATGAGTTCCCTGAGTTTGTTCTTCCTTTTCAAGACTGTTTTGACTATTCTGCATCCCTTGCATTTACATATGAATTTTAGGATCAGGTTGTTGATTCTGCACTTAGAAAAAAAAAAGGCAACTAGAACTTTGCTAGTGACTGCACTAAATTTATAGATTAACTTACTGTTTTCTCAATACTGTCTTCCAATCCATAAATAACAGATCTTTTCATTTACTTGTTTTTAAAATTTCAACATTTGATAGTTTTCAGTTTCACCTCTTTTGTTAATTTTATTCCCAGGTATTTAATTCTTTTTGTTGATATTTTAAATTGAATTGCTTTCTTGGTTTTGTTTTTAGATTGCTCATTTCTAGTGTAGAGAAACACAATTAACTTTTACACATGGTCGTGTCCGACAACCATAATGAATTCATCAACAGTTCTGGTTTTCAGTGGATTCATGTAAACAAGATGTCACTTTGAAATAGTTTCACTTCTTCTTTTCTAATCTGAATACCATTTATTTAGTTATTTTACCTAAATGCTCTGGCTATACCCTATATAATACACTGTTGAGTATAAGAAATGAGACCAGGTATCTTTATCATATTCCTGATCTCAGGGAGAAAGCATCCAGTCTTTTACCAGCAACTGTCATGTCAGATGTGTTTTTCACAAATGTCTTTCATCAAGTTGAAATTTCCTTTTTTCCTGTGTTGAGTGTTCTTTTTTGTTTTGTTTTGTTTTGTAGTACTGGGGGTTGAACCCAGGGCCTCGCACTTGCACACTTTGCAAGTGCTGGAACACTGAGCTGAACACCCAGCTCATTTTTTTACTTTTTGAGACAGGGTCTTGCTAAATTACGCAGACTGCCTCTGGGCTCAAACTTGAGATCTTCCTGCCTCCACCTCCTGAGCCGCTGGGATTACAGGCATGCACCACTGTGCCCAGCTCTGTTGAGTGTTTTGATGTCAAGAAACGGTTGGATTTTATCAAATGCTCCACGGCATCTAATGAGATGATCATGTGGATTTTTGTCCTTTATTCTATTACTATGGCCTCGTATATTAATTTTCAGATGTCAAACCAAGTTTGCATTCCTGAGATAAGTTCCATTGGGTGGCATACAATCTGTTTTTTGTGTTGCTGAATTCTATTTGCTAGTATTTTGTTGAAGATTTTTGCATTTTATTTTTAAGATGTGTTGGTCTTCAGTATTTATGGGTTTTGTTTTGTGGTGTTGAGGACTGAATCAGGGCCTTATGCCTGCTAAGTGAGTGCTCGACTGCTGAGTTAAAGCCACAATTGAGTTTTCCTGAGATGTTTATCTGACTTTAGTTTTGCAGTAATATAGACCTCAATAGGATGAGCTGAGAAGTGTTCCCTCTCATACTCTCATATTTTTAGAAGAATTTGTGAATGACTGATGTCAGTTCTTTAAACACTTAGAATTCGGTTGTGAAGTCATCTGGACTTGTGAGAAATTTTTACAACTAACTCAATCTTTTCCCTCGTCTTAAGTCTACTGAGCCTTTTTTTTTAATCTCTTTATACCTCAGTTTTGGTAGTCTGTCTTTCTAAGAATCTGTCCTTTTCATCTAGGTTATCTACTTGCTGGCATATAATTATTCACGATATTCTCTTCTAATTCCTTTTATTTCTGTAATGTTGGTAGTTATGACCCCTTTGAATAAAGGAACTTTTAAATGTCTTGATATTATCATAGAATCTTAAAATTAATAAAACCAAAATTAAACATATACTAGAAGATTCCAACTCTAAATTTTTGAAAATTCTGAGTTAAAAGAAATATAAACTAGCTACTTTCCAATTATCACCTCCAGAAAGAAAAGGACAGACATGAAGACAGAACCAACACTTTTCTAATTAAAATGTGCCAAAGTCATTTCAACCAAAATCGGAAACAAGAAACAGTTTCTGGGTGAATATACACAAGTAGACCATTTAATAGCTTAGTTGGTAGAATACTGCTCTGTACTCTCAGAGACTGTGGATTCAATCCCCAGCATTGCAAAAGAAACAAGACAAAACAAAACAAACAGGAGAAGGATGTGACAATCCACTCCTGAAGCAATCCCAAAACAATCAACCACTAAAAATCCTATGAGGGTCGGTATGAGTCGGACAGCACCTAACAACCACCACCCCACCACATCCTAAACAAAGACACTTACATAAGCACACACACATGTGCATTATAAATCCAATATGACAAATTCCCAAGGCACTAATACTGTAAAAGAATCATGGGATAAACCCTCTCAGTCTTTTGGACAGAGAATAACTCACCTGTTCATACATTTCTTGAGTTCAGAACCATGGGATTTCTGTATGCTACGCTTTCTTAAATCATAACATGTCTCTAATAGTAGTCACATAAATTTTATATAGTCAGTGACCAAAAATAAGCTTCCCAGAAACTGTTTATATCTTCAAAAATGATTCATATACACATTACATCTAATCTCCTCTTATAAATTTATGAAAAGCCATCTTAGATGGAAAACTTTAGATTTTTACAGTCTATTCATTCCAGGAAGCTACTCCTAAAGAAGCTTTCTTCAAAGAATCTGGCGTCACTGTTATGGTGACTTTCTAAAAATTCAGTTACCAAATTTCAAACTTACTAGAAAAGATGACAAGCTTTCAAGTTACATTTATATCACTGTGAAAGAGCTCTGTGTATGTTATCACCATACATCTGACTGACTAGAGTTTGTAGGATGCTCTCACACATTTTAGTTGATTATTTTGGGGAGATGGCATGAAGAAGGTAGGGCAAGTGATGGTATTGTATTTATAATGCCATAACAGTGGGTACAAAACTGGAGCTCCCCATGGATTAAAGGATCTGTCCAAGGTCAAGCAGCGTAAGTGGTGGAGCTGGGACCAGGAAACCAGATCTACCAATTCCCAGTCACACATCTTTCCCCACTATGAACTTTCCCACGTACAAAACACAGGTAAAAGTGTAGGATATGAAGTATATGTCAGGGAAAAGAAAGAACACTCTCACTAACTCTCATACTTTTTCACTGAAAGCACATTTCTTCTGAATGTCTATGAATCACTCTCCTTATCTGGCCTTTTAAGCAACAACTTCACTAAAAGCATGTTTTCAATAATCTTAGACTGGTAGGAACTCTCTAGTGGCCTACGGCTTAACTGTAGGCTTCATAGACATGTTAAACTATCTCTAATATTTGATCTTTAGAGCTTAGGGCAAGTTACATGGCACTGTTAAAATATTAAACACCACTAAGAAACCCTCATAAAGCAATTAGAATGCCAAATAGGGCATGTGTCACTGGCATTCTATAAAATACTGATTAACATCCTCATCATTCTAGCTCTGTAGATAGCCATTTATCAGTGATCAGAGATAATTAGCACCAATGACTATTTCATTGTTTATTTTCTATGTAGATAAGAGGGCTGGAACCTCTTTCATCTGTCCATGGAATGATACAGTTGCTCCAGTACTGCAGCCCTGTGTCACACACAGCATTAAATCAAACTTTCACTCATGGTGTATGAACTCATGGTAGTATTCACCCATCAAAGGACAAAGTTCTCTTGATTCCTCTGATATAGAAGGTATTTGCACTCATGACTCTTCATCTTCACTTTCTCTTAGAGAAATCAACATTTACTTAATCTGGAAAGTCTAAAAGAGTCAAAGTGGTTTAAATATGACATGAAACTAGAAGGGGGACTATTTGAGAAGAAAAACGGGACAAACAGGAGGAGAGGAGTGGGGGACAAGAGAGGGTATTAGGGCAAATAAGATCAAAGTACATGACATATAGCTATGAAAATGTCCTGTTGAAACTCATTATTTTGTACAGTGAATATACACTAATATTTAAAAAGAGTCAATGTGATTTTAGAGACCATATATACTAACTGGTCATACGCTACTGGTTAAAAGGAAGATTGCTGTCATAAACCTACCCTGCAGCTTAGTGACTGATGGACTTCAGTCCCATATGCTATTGTCCTACTGGGCATTTAGATCTGAGGACACTCTTAGAGAAAAAGAGCTTGATTTTAAGCCTCTGCTTCTCACCCATGCCCAAGACCACGTGATAAAAAATTTGACATAATCTGTAATTTGCCCAGTGACTTCCTGGGAGGCCCAAGGGAAAGAAAAAGGAATAGTTGCCTCCTTGGTTCCTTGACCTTGGCTGTCGTAGCAACTTTTCCTCAATTCTGCCTGACTATTTGCAAAAATTAGGTTCATCTCTCATTAGCCTGCTACCAACTAGACAGCACATGAATTATTAAAAGTACATCAGCATATGCATGGGTGAGTGTGGTGCATATCCAGTTGTGACTGAGGACCAGAACCAAGTGTGGAGGGGTCAGCTGGAGTCCACTGACCTGGCACAGGGTGTTTAGCCAGATCTATACCACTGATGGCAGGCAAGAGTCTCTTCCTGGTCACCCACAACTCTGACAACTCTTTAGAATTACTGGCCCATCAGGTACCTTCTGGTCATCATGTCCCACACCCATACCCCTAAGATTATCTCCAAGAGAAAGTGCACAAATAGAGTAAGCCAGGCTCTTACCTCTTGGCTTCCTCCAAGTGGCACAAATATTCATAAGCAATATTCTGCCGCCGCCTCTCATCCATCTCCTCTGCAGAGAGCCTCTCATCATCCACAATTGCTAGAAATAGAGGGAAACAATGCATTACTTATAAGGGCAGTTGCCATCAAATAAACACATCAGATAAGAAGAAAAACTCAGGAGTGAGGGTGCAGATCAATGATAGCGTACACGTTTAACACATGTGAGACTCTGGATTTGATAGCAGGGAAGAGAAAAGAAGGGGAGAGGAGGGTAAAGGAGGGGGAATGGATGGAGAAGGGAGGGGAGGGAAAAGAAAAAAGGGGAGGGAAGAGGAGGAAAGGGGGAAGGCAGGGCAGGGTGACTTACAGTTCAACACTGAACTCTTAGGGACAGGGGATTAAACACCAAGCACAGAAAGAGATTTGCCTTTGAATTTTACATTATTTCTAACTGAAAAAGCAAGACTGAGGAAGAGCTAAAATTACTAAATAATGGAGTGAGAACAGCCATCATATTTCATGCAGGTAATGCCAAAGGATATGAATTGCCTCAAATCAAATGGAGCCTGGCCCACTAGCAGTAACTGTCCTTAACGAGATCTTAGAATGTGTCCAGTGTCTAAGCTTGGAGGCAATGCCCCCATATATCCCAGAAACTCTGGGATTAAACCAAGAATTATAAGTACTTGTGTTTTTCTAGTCTTTGAGGGAATTAATACATCTCATCCAACCTAAAAGACCCATCAATCCCATTGCAGGGATGCCAAAGTCTCTAAAACTTCTTCCTCAGATATTAACAAGGCCAACCTTTCTGGTTAATAGGTATCCAAAGGACAAAAGCAATGGAGCAGGACGCAGTGACATAGGCCTGTAATCCAAACACTCAGGAGGCTGAGACAGGAGGATCACAAGTTCTAGGCCAGCCTGAGCTATATAGGGAGATCCTGTCTCAAAAACAAAAGCAATGGAGACAGGAAGTAAATCAAGTTTTCAAGCCCACATCCTTTAGTCCAATATAGGCCTACTTTGTCAACTTCAACCCTTTAGCCTTGCCTTTCTATGGAAAGCCCAGCCTCACCATTTCCTGAGTGCACTTGCTCTGCATGCAGCCTCCACAGCTTCCAACTGTCACCTCGGTCAACTCTGAGCTGTTAATTTATATGACAATGCTCCTCTCTCATAAAAAGCCCCCTTTTCCCTTTTTTGTCCTGAACTTTAATTCTCATAGCCATAAAACTAATTTGGTGTCTAGATTGTTAGATTACTCATCTAATGAAGACTGGTGTATTTGTGTGTAGCAGGTGGGTGTATCTGTGCTTTTGTGTTACCAAGCTGCTAGCTCCAGCCATTTTCAGAAGTGGGACCCCTGGTCACAAGCAGAAGAGGTAAGATGAAGGTCACTCATCAACTCTAAGAAAGCCATGCTAGTCCCATGCTATACCAATGAGGAGTCAATGACAGAACGTTGGCAGACAAAAGAAAATAAAGGCAAAATTTTAAACTCTTACTGAAGCAAGTACAATACTGAATGATTAAAATCTAACACTAATACTGAACCCTCAGAGAACTCAGAAGAGAGGAGATTAAATGTCCATCAGTATAAAACTTGGCAGAATACCATAAGCACTGAAATACATACTTGATGCTGATCAGAAAAGCCCCATTGTAAATCAGTCATGTCTCCTTGTCCAAATTGGTAGTTCTTTGAAGAAATGACTCTATTTTGATTCATCTTCATATCTCCCTCACATCTGTCATGGCTTTTTACACAGACAGCACTTAAATATTTGGTGAAAAATTACCTTAAGTAAATCTCTGCTAAGTGAGCTGTTACCCCATAATGAATATACTTCAAACCAAACTATGGTTTTCTTATCCATGTTTTTCTTAAATAGTACCTGACATGGTATGTTCATCAGTTTTTCATTACTATAGCAAAATACCTAAGACAAATCAATTTATAGGTAAGAAAAGTTTATTTTGGCTCATGGTTTCAGACCATGATCTTTTTATCCCATTGCTTTGGGTCTATAGTAGCACAGTAGTACATCAGTACATGGCACAGGACATAGTAGAAGAAGTCTGTTCACTTTGTGGCAGCCAAAAAGCAAAGAGAGAGATAGGAAGGGGTTGGGGTCCCAATATCCCTTTCATAGGCATGCCCACAAGGACCTACTTCCACCCACTAGTCCCCACATCTTAAAGGCTCCACCATCTCCTAATAGCACTATATGCTGGTGACCAAGCCTTTAACATATGGGCCACTGGGAGACATTCCAGATCCAAACTACAGCATATGCTCACATACCATTACCTCTATCTCTACCTCCTCTGTTCCTAACAGTTAATCCTAGGATACTCCATGAGTTCTAATTTCTAATTTTAATAGTACTTTAAAGACCATTTCCCATTTCTGACAAGATATTTTCATTTGACAGTACCTTCAGACACACTGGGCTGGGGTTTAGCTCAGTTGGTACAACACTACTCTGTACTCTCTGAGAACCTGATTCAATCCCCATCACCACAAACAGGAAAAGGATGTGACCATCCACTCCCAAAGCAATCCCGAAACAGCCACTGACAACCCTGTGAGGGTCACTATGAGTCAGACCCAATTCCATGACATCTAACAACAACATCAGACACACTAAGGCTAGAAACCAAAATAAAACTACAAGAAAGAGCACACATACTCATTCTACCATCCCTGACTTGTAAATGTGAGCAGTGGCATCCCATTCAAAAGCAGGTATTTTCCCTCTAGCCTCAACCAACCACCTACAGGTAGGTGGAAGCCTCCTCCCACCTTACAGCTTCAACCATCCCACCTAGGAGGAAGTCCTAGTAGCACCCTATCCCTCAGCCTCTGCCCCAACTGCCTCCACAAACCATGAGATTCTACCAGCTCACGAGAGCTGCTGACAGGTACCCAGACTCTGCTATCACCCTGTCCAAGTAAATAAAAAATTACTTATTGTGTGAATTGATTCATATGTACAGTTTTAAATTGCAGTGGCAACATCCTGACCACAGCTGATGGAATCTGATCTGCAAGGCTCAACCCAAGAGCTACTTCCTTTTCCAAATCTTCCCTAGTTGTCAAGCTCAAAATGCCCTTTCTGCTGGTACCTCCTCTACTTTAATATTATTGTTGTTGTTGTTGTTGTTAGGTGCATCAAGTCGGTATCCGACTCACAGCGACCTTCATGGGGTTTTCATTGGCTGACTGTTTTGGGATTGCCTTGGGAGTGGATTGCCAGGCCCTTCTCCCATTTTTGCGGTGCTGGGAATTAAACTTGGGACCTCAGAGACTGCAGTGCAGCGCTCTACCAACTGAGCTAAATCCCAGCCCCTATTTTACTAGTAAACTCCAAAAAGATACACTTGTGTCCTCAGGGTGCAAAGCATACTCCAATACTGAGGCTCCATGCTGTATAAAAATATCCGGTAAACAACCTCTTTGGCGAGAAGGTTAATAAAAGGGCCCCAAAATACCTATGTGGAGTAAATTTACTTGCTTACTCACAATGAATAAAATAAAGGTATGTCCATTAATAGAACAAATATGGTACCATTTACTCCACTAATGTTCTATGTGCCAGGCATGAGTTAAAGCACCAGTGACAGGGGAGTGTATAAAACAAACAAGGACTGTTTCCCCCCTCAGGGGACCTCTTGGTACACACGCCTTTCGCCTTTCGTCCCTATCCCTGGCCCACTGCCCTTCCCACCACACCTGCAGCCTCACCTTCCTTCCTTCAGAGTTAGACGACATCTATCATGATCAGCCGTCAGAGAGCAGGCCAAGGGTATGAGTTAGAGAGCCTCTTCACAGCAAAGGCAGATTCTTCTGTGCCTCAGAGGTTTCTACAAATCTTTCTGCATTACTTTCTGCATTGCTACAACATTCACTTAGTAGAGACTTCTGGTGAAAGCCCGTGGCATGGATAACAGCCCTGCCATTTAAAGAGCCATCACAGAGCTAATAACTCACTGAAGGCATAACTTCGCAGCCTCTGAAGCACTTTTCCATATGTTACTGTGTGGTTCTCATAATCACCCTGAGATATAGACATTGTATCTCTCTCAAGGTCCAGCAAGGATAAAGGACCACCCATGGTGACTCCCTGAGTCAGCCAGGCTGGAACTAAGTCCTTCAGCTGTGACCTACTGCTGTACAGGTCACTAAACCAACACTGTCACCCTGAAACCCAAGGAATGGGTCATTTTACTGGCTTCTAAATTCCTTTTTTTTTTTTTAAGAACAACTTGATTAACTATGACTTCCTCTGAAGTCCATCGTTACTTGTTGCCTTGAGTCCTCTAAGAAACATGAAGGTATTATGAAGGAGACCTTCCTGGAGCATTAACAATTCACAAAATGCCATGAATAAAACCAGATGACATTAATTAAAGCACTTTTTTTTTTGATATGGTCTTTCTATTGTGAGCTAGTCTTGCATTGTGATCCTTCTACCTCAATCTCTCAAGTGGTGGGGTTACAGGCTTCGCCACCACATCTGGTTTAAAAGACAGTATTTTAAAGCAATTACATTCTACAGAAATCACGACTGGGCTTATTCAGAGGCTTAAGGAGCAGTTGGTAGAAAACACTAGCAAATAGAAGTGTAAGTTACAGATGGTAGGAAATTTGACTCATTTCCCCAAGAACACCCACAAAATCCAATGTAAAATACCCCAAGACCTACCTCATTTGGTAAGGAGCGGACATGATCACTGTTTAACCCCTACATCTTCGACCTGTTCCCTTCACACACAGATCCATTCATTTGTTTACAAATATTTGAGGGGCTGTTTAGTGCCAGCCTGTTTTAGGGGCTGGACACAAAGTGACAAGTATGACTCACAAGGTCTCTCCTGGAGTTTGTATTATCTATCCTTAAGCAATTGAAATTTGGCATAATTACAAGATACTTAGATTTGGAGGATATGCTAGAGAGAAGGTTGGCAAGAGCCACTAAAACCAAGGCTGGGACTCTGGTTTCATAAAATGATATTACTGAATGTATTCTTTTCAGGAAATGCAGATGAGGAATATGATAGGAATCACCAATTTAAAGGAATACAACCGCCAGTAAGTATTTTAAGTATACATTGTTATTCTGTGTGACTCAGAATTTCTACAAGGAACCCTAAATAGCCACAGGTATGTGATGCACTTCAGTTGTGTACTGAGCCATCTTCTGTGAACTGGGAACTACCTGAGAGAGAAGACTCAAATGAGTACATCTCCACTCTCAGATTTAAAGAATAGTTACCAGAGATGGCATTTATACCCATGACAGGGACTAGAAGGAAGAGAATTAATTCTAAAACACTGAAACTGGTGGCATGGGTAGGAGAAAGGGACAGAAAGATGAGAGAACCTAAAGCCCAACATTTCAAGAAAGCTGATACACTCAGTGAACTTGACCTATGGTTTACTCTGGCTTCCTATTTCATGGCTACTTGAGCTTTAAAGGATCCCATGATCAAACTCCTCTAAACTGAACCATCTTTTGAAACTAGGCAAACCTGAGGCTGAAGTTGTTAGCAAACAGATGCATATACCCAGGAACTCTAAAGAGTATGGAGCAGCAATGGAGGCTGCTACCCAGGTGTTAAAAGCATGGGAGGCTTCCTGGAGTTAGCGATGTGGGACACCCAGACTCCAGTCCTATCCATCTCTATATCCCTATTAAGAGCTGAGGAAATAATATGTGCTCCGTAAAGGCTGCTAAGTGGTGTGCTTAACTTTGTGCTTAAAGGACACCTTCCAAGGCTATTCCTATCAAGCCCACCACCCAGTTAACACAGCCATCTTCTCCAAGTATTAAGGGAAGGTGAACCTTATGTAAAGCCTGCCCTCCACACCATTCCTGGAACTTCTCTACCATCACACATTCCTAAGAACTTCCTAAAGTTGTAAATCAACACAGCACCTCAGGGCTGGTCAGGTTAAACAAGGCTGCATGGACTGTGGTCACCAACTTTAATAAGAAAAACCCTAAATCTTCAAGTTTAGCATTAGGATAATTTTGCAGGTGGGGAGATGAGGGCAAGAAACCAACATTGATACTACAAGTTTACCAACAAGAGTTACAATCCCAGCACTGGGCACGGTGGCGCACGCTGTAATCCCAGTGACTCGGGAGGTGGGGGTGGGAGGATCACAAGTTCGAGACCAGAGGTAGTCTGTGTAACTTCGCGAGATCCTGTCTCGAAAAGTTAAAAAAAAAAAAAAAAATGGGCCAGGGGTGCAGCTCAGTGGTCCAGCACTTGCAGAGCATGCAGGCTCAAGGCCCTGGGTTCAACCCCCAGTACCGCAAAATAAATAAATAAATAAATAAAGAGAATCCCCTGCTCATTCCAGTGGGGCCACAGAATCCCAGAATATTTAAGAAGCTCCCTTGCCACAACTATTCAGGAAAATGGGGCTTTATGACAGTCATTGATCCTTTTCTGCAAACGGGCTTTCGATATACATAGCATTAAGATCTAAATTTGGGAGAAGGACCTGGCAACCCCCTCCCAAAAATCAATCTGCCATTGAAAACCCTCTAAACAGCAGAGAAGCACTGACAATAGTGTTTACCCTGTTGTACGCAGGGTCAGTGTCAGTCGGATACCAACTCGACGGCACCTAACAACAACAACAAGATCTAAATAGGAAAGAAGGTTCTTGGATCCCACTTCCATTCAAAAGGCTCCACATTTTTTCCAGAAATGGGAACATCATCTTGAACACTTAAGATGCTATTTCTACCAAGCCTGCACAGCAAAACCCAGGACAGACATCTTTTCAGAACAGAACTTCATTTCTAATTCTCACAAGGGGAAATTCATTGTTTCCAATGTGCAAATCTGGACAAGAATACCTAGCTTCTTTTTTCATAATCTAGAAACCCAAAGCAGATGATGGTGGTGTTAAGACCCATATACAGAGGTAGCCCCGCCTGCAGACTACGGTGGGGGAGAGGGTCCTTCTAGGATTTTGTTCAATTCTGGAGAAGAACTAAAAGCAATGATTCCTAGATTTGGGATTTTGTAGACAATTATAATTTTTAAGAAACATTTTGGGAACCAAGTTATCTCTTGCTACTAGGAAGGCCCAGGGAAAATTCCATCTGCCCACTGCCTGCTCCCACACACTCTCATTCCCACCCCATACAGATTTCAGTGAGAAAGAATGGAGTGTCAAGTTTCCTAGGCCAATTTTAAAATTTTAACTCTGACAGAAGGTAGTTTGAAAATCTTAAGTCTAGAGAAGCTGCTACTATTTTTAAAAGATGGAGAAGGAACTGAGCTCATCTCTACTTGAGTATGAACTTCTGTTGCTTACAATTGTTGTTAGGTACCGTTGAATTGGTGTCCGAATCATAACGACCATATGTACAATAGGCGAAACACTTGTTGGTGCTTCTCTGCTATTCATAGGGTTTCCAATGACTGATTGTTTTTTGGGAGTGGGCTGCTAGGTCCTTCTCCCAAGTCTATAGCACCTGGTGTTCCCAGGTGGTCTCCCATCTAAGTACTAACCAGGCCCAGCCCTGCTTAACTTCCAAGATCTGATGGGATCAGACGCCACAGTGGTACTGTTGCAGGCTATGCTAACAATAGTTAGTGCAAAATGTCCCAAATTATTTAGAACCAGTCCTAAGACAATTCTCACTGTCCTCTATCAATAACAAATAAAGATTCAAAGGTTATCCAGGCACAGTGGCACACTCCTGCGATCCCAGCATTTCAGGAGGCAAAGGCAGGATGATTGCAAGTTCAAGGCCAGAGGCAGCCTGCCTGTCTTATTGAGACCCTGTCTCATGATAAAAGATTAAAAAATAGGCTGAGGGTGCAGCTCAGTGATAAAGCATTTGCAAAAGCATGCATAAGACCTTGGGTTCCCTTGTTGTTGTTATTGTTGTTGTTAGGAGCCTTCGAGTCAGTATCCAACTCATAGCGACCCTCATAGGGTTTTCAGTGGCTGACTGTTTTGGGATTGCCTTGGGAGTGGATTGCCAAGCCCTTCTCCCTTGGGTTCCCTAGTACCTTAAAAAAATAAAAATAAAAAAAAGACCCAAAGTTTTACCTAAACTTCATTGTTGTTGTTAGGTACCATCAAGTCAGGTCCAACTCATAATGACCCTATGTACAACAGAACAAAACAATACCCAACACTGTGCCATACCTGGCACTATTGTCAGTGCTTCTATACCACTCTGGCATCCAATCTTGTCAGATGTCAGAAGGTCAGACCTGGTTAGTACTTGGATGGGAGACCACCTGGGAATACCAGGTGCCCTGGGCTTGGCAGAAGGAGCCAGCAGCCCTCTCCTGAAATAATCAGCCATTGAAAACCCTATGAATAGCAGAGAAGCACTGACAATAGTGTGTCACATGTTGTAAGTAGGGTCAATATGAGTCACACACTGACTTGATGGCACCTAACAACAACAATTCTTCATTGTAAGTACATGTTCATATATGCACTATACAGGGGGAGTCAAGAAGGAAATACCAAAATATTAATAGAATTTGTTTCTTTTTTTTTCTTTCTGTCTTTTTTTTTTTTCCTGTGATACTGAGGGTTGAACCCAGGGCCTCGCACTTGCATGCTTTGCAAGTTCTGGACCACTGAGCTGCACCCTCAGCCCATTTTTTTACTTTTTTTGAGACAGGGTCTTGCTAAATTACTCAGACTGCCTCTGGTCTCGAACTTGTGATCCTTCTGTCTCCACCTCCCGAGTCGCTGGGATTACAGTCATGTGCAACCATGCCCAGCTAGAATTTGTTTCAAGAAGGCAACTCTGAGAATTTTTTTCTTTACATTTTTTGACTTTTACATATTTTCCAAATACTCTATAGCACAGGCATATATTCCTTTAAGATATCTGTATGAGGAATAACCAAAGTTTAAATATTTTAAATGTTCAGTAGAGAAAAATAAAAGGTAATGAAAAAGCATCAATGTCATATCTAATGCAAAGGATGACTTTCATGCATCTCATTGGCCCATTTGAACTTCTAGAAAAGGATCACAGTCACTCAAAATGTATGATGAATATTTAGTCAGCTTTATTGTACCAAAAAAGAAAATCACAGAAGTTGAAAGGCAACAGAAAGGACACTGATCAGAAGATGACTAATAACATGATGTTCTATTAGAAGGCCCAAATGGCTGGATAGACAGGTCAGGTATGACAAACCAATGAGAGGGAACAGGTAGGAGAGGTGGGGGAAATGGAATGAATGGAAGGAGTCATGACCTGGAGAGTGAAGAGGAGGCTCCAGCAAGCCTCCATGACATGAAGCCTCACCAGTCTCAATTAGAGAGGACAGAAAAACATGGTGATGCTTTGCATTGGCAGGATTTGGCAATGGAAGGAACAGGATGAAGAGCATGGTACGGGGGAAGAAAGAGGAAGCCAGCAAGTAGCAGCCAACTCGTTTTGTGCCTTTGAATGGTGGAGGTGGAAACTGCACGTGGCTCAACACCAGAAAGTCACCCAGAGTGCCAATTTTCATAAAGACAAGTTTGTATAATTAAGAGAAAAAACATGGATGTAGCCTGCTGTTCCAGGGATATACTAAGGAACTCACTATAAACTGAAACTTTTATTTGGAAGAGAAGTTTAATAGAACAGACGCAATTAGAAGCCTATGATGTAGAACAGAAGGATACTATTAATGCAAGCATATGCTGTTTGTTAGTGAGAGCGAATTAACACACGATTGAGGACAGTCAATTTTTAATACATTGCCAAAAACTCAGCTCCCCAATGGGTCATACTATGCAAATGGGTATATGTTGACAATATAGTCATGAAACAAGAATACATTTCGATGTGATTATATTCTGGGTCAGAGCAGATCAGCCTAGTTCCCGTGAGCAAAAAGCTCCTCTGGTTTTAAGTAGGTCACGAAAATCAGCATCAGTCCATACATTTAGAGTTATAGGAGAACTGACTTGTGAAAAATCATAACAGACTGCATATGGTGCCAACATCAAGCAACAGAACTTGAACCAGCATGCTGAGCTCTTTAGTTTCATAGTAGTCATATATTTATAAAGCACTACACCATAAGGAATCTCATATGACCAGACTAGTCCTCATCAGAAAGATGGACAAGTATTATTGCCTCTATTTGCCAAAGATTAAAATGGGTGGTTTAGGGGTTGGCTCAAGGTTTGAGGGCTAGCAGATGTCAGAAATGGTTTGTATTTTTAAAAACATCTCTTGCCTTTTGTTTACTTTTCACTGATCTTTGCACTTTGGTGGTATCCTATTATATTACAGCAACTACTTTTATTCTTATCAGTCTTCAGCACAGGGTCCAAGGGGGAGGAAATGGAGCAGCTGATGTGGGAAGGGAGTTAAACTGGCAAGAGTGGGTGAGGCTTACACGGAGTTTGCAGGCTGAAGAGAATGCATACAACCCATGACTTTGTAAACTACTTGGAAAGTGTACAAAATACACTGAGAATGCTCTCTCGTGGGAAAGAATTTATCCCACTAGGACAACAAAACTGCAAACATTTTGGTTTGGGCTCATGTGCTTTTTGTTCTAAAATGCAGCACTACTGAGCTCAGCAACAGAGCAATCGTCATGGGGTCTTCAACAGCTGGTTGTTCCAGGATTACCTAGAGAGTGGATTGCCACATCCTCCCATTTTTGCATGCTGGGAATCAAGCATGGGACTTCATGCCATGGTATTTTCAGTCGCATCATATGGTTGTGAAAGCTGGACATTGAACAAGGGAGACAGGAGAAGAATTGATGCTTTTGAACTATGGTGCTGGAGATGATTATTGAATATACCACAGACTGCCAAAAGAACCAGCAGATTTGTCCTGGAAGTGTAACCAGAATGCTCCTTGGAAGCAAGGATGGCTACACTGCATCTTACAACATATTTTGGATATGTAGTCAGGAGAGAGCAATCCCTGGAGGAAGACATCATGTTTGGGAGAGTGGCAGGTCAACGAAAAAGAAGAAAGCCCTCCACAAGATGGATTGACACAGTGTCTGCAAAAATGGGATTAAACATAAATAAGATCAGGTGCCTGGCACAGAATCAGGGAGTGTTTTGTTTTGCCGTACGTAGGGTCACTATGAGTCAGACTTGACTCGAGGGCGCCTAACAACAACTGAGCTCAGAAAGTAGATGGTCCCAAGTTTAGGAAATGGATATTCTCATAAACATGAGACAGACATGAAAGTTTTCAGATATTCTGATGCTTTAGTCAATGCTCAGAAAATTTTATACAATACCCAGGACAGGAACCACCTTAAGCAGAGTTCACGCTGCTCTGCCCCAGACTCAGTCTGAAGAGTTAGTCGATCTCCTTCATGCATTTCTTTCTTGGCTGGGGAATGGACCATGGTACGCTCTGTAAATCCCCTCACACCACATGTCTACTGCATCCCAGAGCAGAGAGCCAAGTTTTCTCTATGCATCAGCCACGAGTTCCTTAGAGGATTTGAATACAATTTCAGAATTAAGTCATTGCTTCTACTCCAGACATGAGAGCCCAGCCAGCATTTGTGCAGCAGAAGTATCAACAGCTACGGAGCCAAGCAGGAATGGAAATTTCTTCTTACTGATGGCTCACTAGGTGAAAAATGCTGGCAGAGCCTTATGGAGGTTCAGAGTCCTAAAACTCATTCCAAATGCTTCATAATTAACACTAATAAATACAAAAACACAATGTGTTTCTTTTGATTTGTGGCAAAGTATCTAAATGATGGCTAAGTAGTTAGAGAGTTCTTCAGGAGGAGAGGAAAAGGAGGGGGTGGAAGAAGGACTCTGTGATCCTCTAGTCTACAATCTGAGAAGAAATCTTTAACACCGGAGATATGTTGTAAAATTCCTTTACGAAAAGTACCAAGTAATTACAGTACAAAGGACAGGAAAGCCAAGGAGGTGATTGTTCAATGGCAGGATTAATCTGAGCCAGTTTTCCAGAACAAAAAAGTCTGAAGGAGGGGAGAGAAAGAAAGCTGGGTGGAGAAACACACATGGAGAAATGGGGACAAGAATAAAGAAATCATGTTCAAAGGTTTAGCTGGGCATGGTGGCACACTCCTATAATTCTGGCATTCAGGAGGCTTAGGCAGGAGGATTGAGGGTTCAGGGTCAGCCTGGGATACATAGCAAGACCCTGTCTCAAAAAATAAATAAATAAAAGATAAAGAATAAAGCAATGGTACATCAACTTAAAGATGGACTTTTGTTCCCTGTCTTCTATCCTATTTTTCAGCTTCCAAAGCCTCTGTTTAATGAAGACACCTAAGACAGGCCATTCTTACCCTGTCTCCCTCCCCCTCAAAAAGTCTCTGAGCTTCCTAAGAATAGGAGCAGGGAGGTTGCCCAGGATGTTTGACAGTGCTCCTAAGCAGTAGGTGAAAGGAATACAGGAATGAGAGGACCAGAAGACTAGAAGACAGCTCAAAACCAAGGAACTGGGGCCAGCTGCAGTCTGTTGGTAAAAGTGTTTTCAACACAGTTAACATGATGCACTTAATAACACACATCACTGCAATAGAACCATGTATGGTTCAGTGGATAACTAAGTTATCGACGAAAATTACTATGGTCACTATTAATTTAAGTGCCCAAAATAAGCACCTCATTTGCCAGTTCACCAATATTCTTAGTCCATAGGATCTGCTTTGCCTGTCAATGTTTAGAGCTGCATCTATGGGAAGTGTTGTTGTTGTTAGGTGCCGTCAAGTCGGTATCCGACTCATAGCGACCCTCTGTACAACAGGGGAAACACTATTGTCAGTGCTTCTCTGCTGTTCATAGGGTTTTCAATGGCAGATTGATTTTTTGGGAGGGGGTTGCCAGGTCCTTTCTCCCAAGCCTACAGCATCTGGTGTTCCCAGGTGGTCTCCCATCCAGGTACTAACCAGGCCCGACCCTGCTTAGCTTCCAAGATCTGATGGGATCACATGCCACAGGGCTACCGCTGCAGGCCATGGGAAGTAGAGGTGGAGATTAAAAGAAATGTCCTTGATCTGCTCTTCCAAATGCTCAGTCTCCATTCCCTCCCCAAGTGCTCCATCCACTACCACCAAAGCCTCTGCCTGCACAGAGCCTTGCACAGCATGCCAAGTAGTTTTCTTCCCTCTGAGCTAGATTCCTCTGCAGTGGTCTTAGACTGCTCCAGACTTTCCCCCAACCTAACCTAGCATTCCTTCCCTCTCTTTTTCTTTGTCTTTCTCCCCCCCCCCTTTTTGTGTGTGTGTGCGCGTGTGTGCGTGTGTGTGTGTGTGTGTGTGTGTGTATAGTACTTGGAGGCTGAATCTAGGTCCTTGCATATATTTTGCAACCTCATTACCACTAGGCTGCACCCCTAGTCTATTTTTTTATTATTTTTTATTTTGAGACAGGGTCTCACAAATTACAAAAGCTGCCTCTGGCCTTGAACTCATAATGGATCCTCCTGTCTCCATCGCCCAAATCGCTGGGATTACAGGCATGCGCCACCACGCCCAGCTCCTTCCTTCCCTCTTGATAGCAGCTCAGGAGGAATTAGCAGTATCTAGTGGGAGACGAAGGGCAGAGAGAAGGGGTCCAACAGGCAAACAATGAAAGCGGTGAATTCCCACATGTAGAAGCTTGCTGCATGAACAAGTGGATAGAGGGGTCAGTGCAGGGGCAAATAAAAATAGCTGATGAGGCTTTGTCTCCTTAATGTCAATACTTTCACAGACACAGAAAAAGCCAGTGCCAGCCCCTGCACCAGCTCCTCTTCACTGCGCAGTTGCCTCGGGCACCAGAACCACCACATTTAACTCACAACACTCTTATGACCGCAGCATTACTCTCCCATTTTACAGATGTAGAAACAGAGACTTGAGACAGCTCAATTGTTTGTCCAAGGTCACAGCTGACAGGTGGTGTGCACAGCCTTGCAGCACTCTGATTCTTGCTTGCAGGAGACACCAACCAGCCTTTCTCAATCCTTTCTTCACCTCCACGTACACCATGACTCACCAAACTGTATATTACTGAGTTTTCCTCAGAAAACAGCTAAGTGCATGAGACAGTCAATACCAGGAAGGAACTGGAAGTGAGAAGGAGTGTCAGGGGACACAGCTCACAGCTCAATTAGCATAAATATCTCATGTTGGGGCCACCCTTTAAAATACCCATTTTGTATTCTATTCCACAACAGACCCATGTCTCAGTATTTAATGCACAAGGGGGCCCCACCCACAAGACTAGTGAAGTTGGCATACTGAGTGTGCCGTGTGCCCCAGTGGGCCGCCCAGGCCTGGCATCCACCAGCCTGGCTTACCAGTGCCGGGGAGCAGCTTCACCATTAGCCAGCCAGGTTCAGAGGCCCCTCAGCTCACACTGGGCAGCAACGTGCAGATAGCTCGGCCATCCCAGCCGGGAGGCAACATTCCCAGGAGGCTCTCTCCCTCTGAGCCACTCAACCCTCTTCTTCCATCCACAGGGCTCTCCAGAAACTGCCTAGCAGTGGATGTGGCTCCTTCATGGGCCAGCGTCCTTGGCACCTACTGACACTGTGTTCAGAGCAGCGAAGCACATTAAGAGGAAAAAGTGATGGTCAAAGAGGAACCAGAACTCTCTCATTCCCTTTGCCTTTCCCACATTTTTTTCCAGGGCATGGCTCTAAATATGTTTTCATTCAAGTTTTACAATGCACTTGTAGGGTAGGTTTACTCCAATTTGGTAGATAAAACTGAGCAAACCTATTCTTTATACACTCCAGCACATGAACCAAAAGGCCCTTTTGTTCTGGATTAATTCTTATCAAGAATTTTGACTTGCCTTCCTTAAAGCAGAGAGTAATGGGTGTGGCGGGGGAGTGGTTAGTTCAGGGAGAGGATAAGTGAACCACAAAATAAGGCTTCTGGTACAAGTTGTGCTGGTAAACATCCACTAACCATGCCAGAGGTAGTGGCACATACCTGTTAGCGACTCAGGAGGCTGAGACAGGAGGATCACAAGTTCAAGGTCAGAGGCAGCCTGTGTAACTTAATGAGACTGTCTAAAGATAAAAAATACAAGGGGATGGAGGTGCAGCTCAGGGATAGAGTGCTTGCAAAGTACTCATGAGCATATGGATTTAGCCCCCAGTATGGCAAAAAGAAAAAAAAATTCAATTAACCAGTATCTGACTAACCAGAGGATTTCCCAGATCTTCCTAGTCAAAATATTTTATTCCTCTCTCTAAGAACAAGGCGGACACTTGATATTATTAGACTATTGGTAATTTAACAAATTCCTTTGATATTGTTATATGTAAATTACATTATATATTATTAAATTATATTAATTTATATTAAAAAAACAAACACAAAAACAGAGTGCCAGGCACAGTGACACACACCTGTAACTCCAGCCCTTGGGAGGTGGAAGCAGGAAAATATCAAGTTTAAGGCCAACCTGGGCTGTACAGCAAAACTATCTCAAGAAATGGAACAACAACAACAACAAAAAAAAAAAAAAAAAAAAAAACCTAGAAAATAACAAGTGTTGGCTAGGATGTGGAGAAACATAAAGCCAGGTGTGTTAGCACATGCTGCCTATAATTTCAGCACTCGGGAGGCCAAGGCAGGAAGATTCATTTGAGTTTGAGGCCAGTTGGATCTACGTAGTAAGTTCTAGACCAGCCTGTGTTACACAGCAAGACCCTATTTCCAAAAAAGAAAAAAAAAGAAAAGTTAAACATAAAATTGCCATATAAAATTGCCATATGATCACTTCTAGGTATAGACTCTGACTGGGATTTAGCTCAGTTGGTAGAGCACTGATCTGCAGTCTCTGAGATCCTAGGTTTGAGTCCCAGCACCACAAAAATGGGAGACGGACCTGGCAATCCACTCCCAAGGCAATCTCAAAACAATCAGCCAATGAAAACCCTATGAGGGTTGCTATGAGTTGGAAATGACTCAATGGCACCTAATGACAACAATAGGTATAGACTCAAAAATATTTGTATGCCCATGTTCAGAGCAGCATTGTCCACAATAATCAAAGGAGGGAGTAACACTAGAGTTCATCGATGTACAAATAAGCAATATGCAGTGCATACATACAATGGAATATTAGTCTTATAAAGGAAGGAAATTCTACAGCCAGACACTATAGTGCACACCTATAATCCTAGTGATTTAGGAGGCTGAGGCAGGAGGATTGGCAGTTCAAGGCCAGAGGCATCCTGTATAATTTAGCAATACCACATCTCAAAAAAATCTTTAAAATGGAGCTAGGTTCAATCGTCCAGTACCAAAAAAAAAAAAAAAAAAAAAAAAAAAAAAAAAAAAAAAAAAAAAAAAAAAAAAAAAAAAAAAAAAAAAAAAAAAAAAAAAAAAAAAAAAAAAAAAAAAAAAAAAAAAAAAAAAAAAAAAAAAAAA
>VMDO01002986.1:0-82180 GCA_007922755.1 Pedetes capensis | reverse complement strand
ACAAGCCAGTCACAAAAAGACAAGTACTGGTATGATTCCACTTACATGAGGTACTTAAAGTAGCCAAATTCATAGAGACAAAAAGTAGAACAGAGATTGCCAGGAGCTAGAAGGAGGGGAGACTGAGAAATGAGTGTTGGTTGTACAACAATATGAAGGAACTTAATGCCACAGGGGTACACACTTCAAAATGGTTAAAATGGCAAATTTCATGTTGTTATTGTTAGGTGCCGTGGAATCAGGTCCAACTCATAGAGACTCTATGTACAACAGAACGAAACACTCCTTGACACTGCGCCATGCCTGGCACTATGTCAGTGCTTCTCTGCTATTCATAGGGTTTTCAAAGGCTGATTGTTTTGGGATTGCTTCGGGAGTGGATTACCACATCCATCTCCCATTTTTGCAGTGTTGGGGATCAAATCCAGGGCCTCAGAGAACGCAGCACTCTACCAACTGAGCTCAACCCCAGCCCCATTCTAACTTTTTTGCAAACCTTAATTCTTTTCATCTTCTCAGTAGTCCTACAAGGTAGATTCTATTGGTATCATCATCATCTTCACTATTAACTTGCCCAGAAATCACACAGCTGACAAGAGGTGGGCCAAGACATGAACAGTGGCACTCAACTCCATCACCTTCCCCATAACCACTCTGCTCTGCAGCTCCTTGGTCAGTGAAACAGCTGGGCCCAGGGGATTCACCAATCGTTTCACATAGAAGGGGACCAACCACCAGGAGAGCCCTAAAGACACCAGACTGCCCAAACGTCAGCATGGTGCACTCAGCAATATTCACAGGGCTCACCACACAGAGAAGCAGTGTATCAAATTCTATAATCAGTTTCACACAACTAGGGCTTCGAATCAGAAATGGCATCTCTCTAGTCTAATTCTCTTTTCAAGACAGAACTACTGCTTACAACCCTCAAGAAGATGTAAGTCTGTTTTCTTATATTTCATATAATTCTATCTTCTATAACCAAAAAGTACATAGAAATGACACCCTATGAAAGAACCCAGTTCCAGGAGGCCATAGGATGAAGGTTCGAGGTCTGGCAGGAATCACCTTGAGCAAGTGAGCTGTCCTCCATACGTCTTGCTTCTTCATCTGCCAAGTGAGTATACAGTAATTTTATGTCTGTCTTCCTTTAACAAGTACAAATAACTTTAGATTAGATTAGTATATAGAAAAATATTTTCAGAAAGTTAGCTTAAATGCTGTTCTCATAATTCCAACCACGTGGAAGGTTGTTGTTGTTGTTGTTGTTGTTGTTGTTGTTGTTGTTGTTGTTAGGTGCCGTCAACTCGGTATCTGACTCATAGCGACCCTCTGTACAACAGGGGAAACGCTATTGTCAGCGCTTCTCTGCTGTTCATAGGGTTTTCAATGGCAGATTGATTTTTGGGAGGGGTTGCCAGGTCCAGGTGTTTTTAAAAAATAAAGATCTAAAGTAAATGGTTGACAGTGCAATAATGATCACACATAAACCTCAAACATTGCTCCTTAAGGTCTAATAAGTCCCTCACACATTGTTAGTCAGCTATCCAAAAGGCAATGAGGAGATAGTCACAATATACACAGTATTTCACCTCGCCCTAATTAAATACCTTTCCCTTATCGTCAGCATTCCGCATGCCCCTCCCAAGGTCACACTGGGACAAGAATAAAGCAGACCAGATAGCAAGGGCATAATTACAAATATCCAGTCAGGCGCTGTGGTGCTCACCTATAGTCCTAGCTACTCAGGAGGCTGAGGCAGGAGGATCAGAGGCTCAAAGCAAGGGGCAACCTGCACAACTGAGCAAGACCTTGTCTCAAAGAAACAAATAAAAACAAATGTGAGTCCCTCTCTAGATTGGGGCTTCAATTTCTCTGCCTTTTTAAAGAATATTTTATTGTATTACTTAAGAACAAAGGCATTCTATTGCATAACCTCAATATAAGTATTCAAATCAGGAAATTTAATATTGACAGGATACTATTACTAGTCTGTATGTCATCCCTTTTCCCAGTAATTTCCTTTATAGCTTTCTTTTTGTGCCTTGTACTTACAGTTGTCATGTATCCTTAGCCTCCCTTAGTCTAGAACAGTTGTCAGCTTTTGTCTTTCTTGATCTCATGTTTTTGAGGATTTCTGACCAATGATTTCATCACAGAACAAATCAGTCGATTTAGATTTGTCTGATATTTCCTCATAAGGAGATCCAGGTTATGCATTTTTTGTACATAAGTACAGGATACAAAACGAAGGTTGTGTTTTCCACATGTGATGGTGTTTTGTCTAGATACGGGTGAGGCTAATTTTAATCACTTGTCAGGTGATGTCTGCCCAGTTTCTCCACTTGTGAGGAGACATCTTGAGACTATCCAAACATGCTTTTCCTCATAAAACCTGTATCCACTACTGTTAGCATCTATTGAATTTCTAACTCCATTATTCATTGCCCTATTGTATAAAAGAGCTCCCTTTCTCCTCTTTTTATTTATATCAGTCTAGATTTATAGATTCTTTATCTAGCCTTCCTGCGGTATTCAAATTATAAGGAAAAAGCACAGTAAAGTGGATGTGAACCAGAAAATGTGTCAAGAAAGGATTAAATTTTTACATAAATACCTCCTAAAAGTAGTCTAGAATTTGATCAGTAATTGTAATAAACTTCAGCCATAAATCTATATCTGAACACCTGCTCTTTGAACATCTGCTCTTTGACAAAACCCTGGATGTGTTTCAGATATGTAATATCATGTTCCATGTTGTTATTAGGTGCTTGGCACTAACAGTGCTTCTCTGCTATTCACAGGGTTTTCAGTGGCTGACTGTTTTCAGGATTATTTCAGGAGTGGGCTCCCAGGTCCTTCCCCCATTTTTGTGACTGTGAGGATTGAACCCAGGGTCTCAGAGAGCACAGAGCAGCACTCCACAAACTGACCTAAACCCCAGTCCAACATGTCCCATATCAGCTGCTATTTGTTAGTTTTCCAGGTGAGGTGCTCATGGCCTGATATGGAACTTCCGATCTTCCCAATAACCTTGCTAGAGACAGAGCCTTGCTTTCCAGAGAACAGCTCAGAGAGCTAAGAACTTGCCTAGGGCCCAAGTGTCAGGTGGCTCAGTCAAGTATATGGATTCTAAAAGATGTGCTCTTTTCGTACATAGTTGTGTCTTCCCATGTGGGAGATATGGGACAAAGGTGAACTTAAAGTTTGTAAATCCATCATAACCTTTGCTTCCATCCACTTCATATGCCAGTTAACTATTATATTGAAATAAGATTCTGTAATGAGCATGATTTAAAACTCTGGAAATTATTAATTTATATATGCTTTCTCACTATAACTCATGGCACTTCCCTTTCTGAGGGACAACAAGCATTTCCGCTGTCCAGCCCCTTCCAGAAGCCATTTTCAACGAGGACACGGTTTGTGTGAGCATCCACCTCATGTTTCTTCAGACTCAAGCAGAGTAAATTTGGTCTGTATTCCTGGTATAAAATCGTTAGGTGATTTTAAGTTTATAAGGAAAGAAAGGAAGAGGAGGACAGCTGAGTAGTGACCCAGGCAGGTGAGGAGAGATGTTTACTCAGTGTGACAACCTTGAAAGTAGCACAAATGGCCAAGTGTGTTCTCGTATCTGCCCTGTAGCTCTAAAATTGTACCATGTGATTGGTTTACTTGGTGTGATAAAGGATTCACATGCCTTCCCCTCCACATTACACACACACAGCTTATTTAGTCACTGTTACTGCTATTCGATTCATAGGTCTGTTTTATGGACAAAGACTATAAACATTATAACCTCTTTTTACTACAGTGATCAGATTTCCATTCAAGGAAATGAGATCAGACTATTGGATGCTAAAAAGACTTGTTGTGGGCCAGGCGTGGTGGCACACACCTGTAATCCCAGCATTTGGGAGGGAGAGATAGGAGGATTGGGAGGTTGAAGCCAGCCCGGGTTATATGTTGTTGTTGTTAGGTGCCGTCGAGTCGGTATCCAACTCATAGCGACCCTCTGTACAACTGCAGAAACACTATTATCAGTACTTCTCTGCTGTTCATAGGGTTTTCAATGGCAGATTGATTTTTGGGAGGGGGTTGCCAGGGCCTTCTCCCAAGCCTACAGCTTCTGGTGTTCCCAGGAGGTCTCCCATCCAGGTACTAACCAGGTCCGACCCTGCTTAGCTTCCAAGATCTGACGGGATCGGACAGCCGGGGATATATAGGAGACTCTAACTCAAAAATAAATAAATAAATAAAAATTAAAATTAAAATTAAAATTAAAAAAAGACAAGGTACATGACACACACCTGTAATACCAGTGACTTGGGAGGCTGAGGCAGGAGAATGGTGAGTTCGAGAACAGAAGCAGCCTGCATAACTTAGCAAGACTCTATCTCAAGATATAAAATGAAAAAGGGGCACTTACAAAGTATACACAAGGCTATGGGTTCAGCCCCCCACTATAGAAAAAAATAAAAAGAGTATCTATATTATTAATGAGGGCCTCATAGCCCAATTACTTTTCAGAGCTCCCTTAATCTTCTCCATGGGTTTCCAGCAACTTTGTGTTACTGTCTCCCCTGAAAGTGGGGGGATTACAATAAGAACCAACTACCTCACAGCGAGGAATTCGGGGTTTTGAGATCCAGTTCCTGGACAGCTCCTTTCCTTCCTCCTGTGGCTATCCCTGGCCAGAGGGTAGGGATATTTTAACCCCCTCCTATTTTGTGGGCAAAACAGCACTTCCTGGTTCACGGCCTCAACACAGAGCTTAGTGCCATCCCAGCCAGCCTGCAAGCTCCTCTGCAGGTCAAGGAAATGAACACCAAGTCAGGATGCACTGAGGCAAGTCAGGTAACATGAGAGAGTCCTGGTATTTATAACCCAAGAGATCACACACAAGCCAGGTGCGGTGGCACATGCCTGTAATCCCAGCAGCTTAGGAGGTGGAGGCAGGAGGATCCCAAGTTTGAGACCAGAGGCAGTCTGCGTAACTTAGCGAGACCCTGTCTCAAAAAAAGTAAAAAAAAAAAAAAAAAAAATGGCCTGGGGGTGCAGCTCAGTGGTCCAGGACTTGCAAAGCATGCAAGTGCGAGACCCTGGGTCCAACCCCCAGTTCTACAAAAAAAAAAAAAAAAAAATCACACACAGAAATATTTTGTCCTTCAAAACAACCCCCGGCAGGACCACTGGTAGGGAGGAAGGGGATCACTGAGGAAGGAGGCCTGACAGGCTAACGGGGGAAGTGAACAATGATATGCATGTACAGAAATGTCATAATGAAACCCATTAAGTGGTACACTAACAAAAAAGTTACTAATAAAAAGAGTGAAAAAAAATAGCCTCCAGCACCTGTCTTCCTTCCATCACAGTGTCCATTAAAGAGCACATCTCTAGATGATTCTTTTAGAATGCCCTTCTACTCAATTGTGTATTTTTTAAGTATCCTTAAATTTAGTACTCAAAAATGGATCAGATGTTTGAAAACAATCAATAGTTAACCTGAGTCAAGTCTAGAGAATAAACTGGTACAAACTGACCATTTGATACTTTCACTATATAATTTTATCCTTCCTGGTTTTTAAATTATTCTGATGACAAAGTAACAAACATCTGAGTATAGAGGGCACATATCTGTAATCAACACTCTGGAGGCAGAGGCAGGAGGATCACGAGTTAGAGGCCAGCCTAGGCTAGAGACCCTGTCTCAACAAAACAAACAAAACAACCTATCCCTACCAAAAATCTTTGAACTATAGGAATTGATGTGAAGGATGTTGCTTATTTAAATATGTAAGAGCTAGTTCATTTTTAGCCTCATAACTTTATAGTTCTATCTAACAGATAAGAACCTTTTCCTTCAGGCTTCTCCTCAATTTGAAAATGACTGTGAGAATCTGCTGGATGCAACAGGGAAATAGGACAGCACTGAGGCTGAGAATCAACCTTTAACATAAAATACCCTAGATTCTAACACCACGGATGATATACACCAATCGCTAAGCCTCAACTTCCTCATTTGTAATAGGGGATGTCACATAACTAGGAAGAGTCCAAGCAGGAAAGAAATGTTACTCAAATACGTTAAATGAAAAAAGTTTAACAGCTTGGGGGCTATGGTGCACCCCTGTAATCCTAGTGACTCAGACGTCTGAAGCAGGAGGATAGAAAGTTCCAGCCAAGTGGCAGCCTGAGCAACTTAGTAAAACCCTATCTCAAGATTGAAAAATAAAAAGGAGGCCAGGGTGAAGTTCAGTGGTAGAGCACATGCCTAGCATGTGTGAGGCCCTGTGTTCAACCCCCAAGTACTACAAAAGAAAAAAGAGGAGGAAGAACAAAAGAAGAAAGGAAAAGAAATTAACAAGAGAACTATTTACAAAGGCACAAACAAATTAAGGAAACTGGCAAGGACTGGAGTCCAGGCAGTGAGCAACAGCAGAGAGCCATCACCTTCCCATGTTTGAAGGGGAAGAAAGAGGGACTGGTCACAAGAATGCAGCAAGAATTTAGCTGTAACAACAGCTGGAGGAGAGGGCCATACCACAGAGGCTGTGGCTTTCAGTAGAGGAGCCCAGAGCACTGTTCATAGGAAGCAGGGGATAAAAATACCCTAACTTATCTCTCAAAAGCCAGAGGGCAAGGAGCCCATCCCAGATCCGTGATGGAGTGCCTCTCAGGGCACCAAGCATGGCAGGCCAGAAGGGGCAACCAGAAGAGTCAGCCTGGCATCTCTCTCAGAGTCCTATGAGCAAATCCTGTCATTATCACTTACTTTGTCTCTGTCCATCCTTTTACATGGTAAATGCCAAGAGGGCAGGAGGCATCCAGCTAATTCACTGCCAGGCCAGAACACAGCTCAGTCCCTGGGACAAGACAAGCTATTCTTACAAGCTCATGCTATGCTACTATTTTAAATAATGTAATTATTGCAAAAATATGATACGATTGGGATGCTGTATAAGGCAGGATATCAGTAGAGGGCTCACACCCTTAAAATGAAGAGGTGGGTCTCCAGCCCAGCTGCCACTGGTCCTGTTAGATTGAGGGGTATGGGATACTCAAAAAAACCTGCCCCAGGATATTAGCTTGGAAATATGCCAGTTCGATTTGGATTAAAGCCATACATCTTTTCTAATGCCACTGAGTTTGCCCAATTTGATTATGTGAATATTGCTAATTGCATTTGGGAGATAATGCAAGCTTATATGGTCCCACCCAACATGAGTATGTCTACTCCTCACTTCCACTGACGCCACTAGAAGGGGATCATTTGGAATTACCACACATGGTATGAACTGTGCTGCCACGGAGCAGAGACCCCAAGCAGCAAGAGGAATATCACAAGACCATTTTCTTAAATCTTTCTGGCAGCTACAGTGCATGCCAGGCTAGTGCTTTCCTGTGCACATACCATGTGCCTATATTTCATCTTGAAATATAAAGTATTTCATAAATGTACATAAAGTAACCAAACTTACTTTAAAATATTTTAAAGTTAAAATCACACATAGCAACTTCTTGTAGGAGCAATATATTGTTGTTGTTAGGTGCTGTCACATTGGTGCCCTACTCATAGTGACCCAACGAACAACATATGAGACACTATTGTCAGTGCTTCTCTGCTGTTCATAGGATTTTCAATGGCAGGTTGATTTTTGGGAGGGGGTTGCCAGGTCCTTCTCCCAAACCTATAGCACCTGGTGTTCTCAGACGGTCTCCCATCCAGGTACTAACCAAGCCTGACCCTGCTTAGGTTCCAAGATCTGATGGGATCACACGCAACGGTGGTATGGCTGCAGGCAAAGGAGCAATACAGGAATCCTTAATTCATTAAAAAAATATTTAGACAGCACAGACCTATACAGAGTAAGAAGTAACTTCTTCTTACCAACCATGCACCCAAGTTCTATTCCCATCTCCATTAGAAATCCTCACCAATGGTTTGGTTCAATGCCTTTAAGACTATTTCCCTAATTTTTACATACATATGTACATGTTATGTTAAAATACTAGTGGATAATTACATATATGTTTTTCTGTAAATAATCTTTTCACTTAATAGACTTTTGGATAGGGTTCCATATCAGGACATACAGAGCTAACTCAGTCTTTTTTCAAGGCTACACAGTATTCCTTATGTGAATATTTGATAATTTATTTAAGCCATTCTCCAATGAATAAGCATTTAGATTAATTTCTATTTTTCAATCCACTCCTAGTATTTTCATTAATTCTTCACAATATATACAGCTCACATTTTTTTCTCCATTTGCAAAGACCTCACTCTTGGTACAGTATGGCCGACTTCTACTCAAGCTAATTTTCTGTTGAATCAGAGCCACGGTACAGCATGGGCTAAACAGTTTATGTGCCTTTTAAAACATATATATTTTGTTATTATTATTACTATTATTATTATTAATGGTTTAAGCCACTACAAAATCTTGGATTCCTTTCAATGAGAGGTGGGTCCACACTCCTTGAATATGGGCATACTGACAATGGCTTCAATCAATTAAGCATGGCAGAATTGATGTCATGTGACTTCCAAAGCTAGGTGATAAAATCCAGGCAGCTTCCTTACAGTCTCTTGGAACATTTGCTCTCCTAGAATGGAGCTCTCTTGGAACGCCCCACCTCTTTGGGAGCCAGTTGCCATGCTGGAAGATGCCCCAGCCACATGGAGAGCTGACACACAGATGCCCAGGTGAATAGCCCAGTTGAGATCAGCCTTCAAGTCATCCCAGCCTAAGTACCAGGCACATAAATGAAGAAGTTTCCAGATGATTCCAGTCCCACCCCCCACCTCCTTCAGTTGAGAGTGTTTAATTAGTCCAGGTAACAGAGCAGAAACAAGCCATCCTCCTGTGTCCTGTCTGAATTCTCAGCCTAGAGAATCTATCAGCATAAGACAGTGGCAGTTTTATTGCTCTAAGTTCTGGGGTAATTTGTTATGCAGCACTATGTTACTGAGCAGTATATACAAGTCTGCCTGCTTAATTCAAGTAGGTAACCTGTCTCTCTCTCTCTCAAATCCTATTACTTCTGACTATAAATAAGTCCAAGACTTTGAGATCTATACTGGAACCTCAAATTAGTCTTTAAACCACATAACCCTTCTGTCTTTACCCATCAACTAGAGATGTCTATTCTCCCTATCTAGAGGGATACTGTGGGAGAACTAAGAAATATGCTAAAATTCCACACAAAGTGTGTGTGTGTGTGTGTGTGTGTGTGTGTGTGTGTGTGTGTGTGTGTGTGTGTGTGTTTCCTTTTCATTCAGCTGCGGCAAAGATATTCAAATGCAAATCCTTAGTGAATTTGGGATTTAAGACTTAGACAGCATCTCTGAACTTCAATCTCCCACAAAGACTTTCATAGATTGACAGCCTTCTAATTTCACCAAATTACAAACAGTACAAACTTACTTTTCCATCCTTCATCAGGGTAATAAGAATGTTGACTAATTTTAACAGAAATAGATAAAAATATAGGAACAAATACAGAAAGGGATTAAAATGAGAAAGAAACATGCCTAAAGCCTCACGATGGTTATAGTTGGGCAATAAGACTAAAGATTATGTGCCATTTTTCATTTCAGCCTTTTTTCCCTTGAATGACAAATTGATTACTTTTAAAATGGTTTTTTAAAAATAAGTTATGTCACTAAGCAATGTAAAGTCAGTGCCACACTCGCCCATTACCACCTTCAGCCAATGCCTGGCTCAGAGCAGTGCACAGCCTGGTATGAACTGTGCTGCTGTGGAGCCTGGGCTTCACCCCTTCCTTTGCATCACCAGATTTAAACGTTTACTTCTCACAGTGCTCACTCAAACCACACCCCCTCCACTCCCCAAGTACCCAGCAGAACCACAAGAACAAAGGCTCAGGGTTAACAAGAGCAGCACAACATGCTCTTCCATTTCGCTGAACCCTGGGAGGGTCGTCCCAAGCTAGGAGAGCAGGTGCCTAGCTGCTCCTCACCCTGCAGAGCAACCCAGAGGTGGGTCAAGGCCCCTCAGAGGGGATGCTTTGCCCCTGTGGTCTCTGTTCAAATCAAACCTTTGGAGCCAGCAAACAGCTCCAAGTCTGACACAGTCCAACCTGCTGCCTTTCTGGGCCTGCCTTGCCCCTTCTGGGGTGCAGCCATCTGTCTCAGACCATCCAGTTAAAGTGTTCCTTGCAGTGCCAGGGAAGTCGCTGCAAACATTGGCCCTCCCACTGCCTGACAGCCTGCAGAGCTGCAAATAGGCTACATGGCCACCCTGAGCCCATGCCCATGGAAGGGTCTGCAAATAGCCTCACACACAACAGACTGTCCAAACCTCATGCTGCTCCCACCTGGGTGTTACACTGTCCTCCTGGACATGCGTGTCCATTTTTCCTTAACTGCCAAGAGTTGGTGCTTACTACAGCCTCACTCACTACTCCAAGTGTGGCCTCTAACGGAGTATGGGCATCCCCTGGGAGCTCAGCAGACATGCAGTCTCAGGCCCCAGCTCAGCCAGGGTGAAGCTGCAATTGAACCAAATCCTCACATGACACACATTCATATCCAAGTGTGGGCAGAACTGTGCTAAAGAACTCTCACTGGGCCAGGCATGGTGGCACATGTCTATAATCCCAGCAACTAGAGAGGCTGAGGCAGGAAGATCACAAGCTCAAGACCAGAGGCAGCCTGTGTAATTTAGTGAGACCCTGACTCAAATTTAAAAAAAAAATAGTGGGGGAAGGGGAACTGGTAGTGCAGCTCAGTGGTGGGACTAGCATGTGTGAGGCCTTGGGTTCAAGTCCTCAGTACTTGAGGGGGAAAAAAAACCTCATTAGAAATTGAACACCTTTGCCTGGATAAAGGGCTGGGATTTAGCTCAGTGGGTAGAGTGCTGTGCTGCAGTCTCTGAGGCCCCAAGTTCAATTCCCAGCACTGCAAAAATGGGAGAAAGGCCTGGCAATCCACTCCCAAGATAATCCCGAAGCACTCAGCCATTGAAAACCCTATGAGGGTCACTATGAGTCTGATACCGACTTGACGGCACCTAACAAGCCTGGATAAAACCTGTGACACTAGTCATGGTAGACATTTTGAAAAAATAGTTTTAAAGGGTGGGAAAAAAATATAATCCTATTTCCAGCAGAAAGACTTCATTATTCATGCACTCTTGAAAGGGAAGTGAAGAGCCCAGCTCACTTTATTTCAAAGCCAAATCCAAGGGCATGAGAGTGAGGGTATTTCATTTTAAATCACTGTCCACTGTCACAAACACTAATTGGTCTAGTAAATGGTTTTATGAAAGCTTAAGGTGGGAGCTTAGCCAGACAAAACACAGCCACATGAAACAAAGTACCCAGAAAATAAGTCTGTTTCTTTCCCTATAGCCGTGACTCCCCACCAGAGACAAGTGGCAGTGTCTGGAAACATCTTTCATCCTCAGAAGTGAGGGGGAGGCATGCTTCAGGGATGATACCAAACATCCTAATGAGGCACAGGTCAGCCCTCTGTAGCCAAGAACTGCCCAGTCCAAAACGTCAGGAGTGCAGAGGGTGAGACAGCCTGGAATGTCATTTTCTCTCCTCTCTCATGCCCCCACCATCACATACCAATCACCCCTCCAAGCAACTCTTTCCAGTGAAGGCCTACACTTCCCTCGCTCCACAGCTTCCCCCCTTGGCTCTAAGAAGAGCCTGCCATTGAGTGTGTGGCAGCCGAGGAGAGAAAGCCAGGCCATGTCCTTTCAGCAGGAAGGGCCCTGCTTGTCCCCTCCTCATTACCCATGCAGCACAGGCCTTAGGTTACCTATTATGAAATCACACATGTGCTGTGAGGGTGGGACGGGGCCCCAGCAATCCTCTAGTCCAGCTCCTTTGGCGTCTAAAAGGGGCTGTACTCTGGCAGACTCGGTACACAGACCCTTTCCTTTATGATGGGAAAAAGGAGCTGGGACTCACAAGGAAAGCAGAGAGAAAGAACAATGGCACAGACCCCAGCGATTGAAGCATGCAAGCAGCTGCTGAATAGCATGTCTGTCGCTTCAGCTCAGCTCTCCTGAAAAGGCACTCTGCCTCCCCTATCCTGGAAAGTGCCAGCATCGTCTCCACTTGTTCTGGCTTCCCCCTTACTCCAAGGATTGCTGCAAAGACTGTCTACGAAAGTGAATCTCATTTCACAGAACAGAATGGCAGAATGACCATACATCCCGGTTTGCCCAGGACCAACCCAATATACCATGTTGCCTTAGCATAATTAATAGAAGCCCCCTTTCCCAGGTGTCTCGGCTTGGGTGACAAGTTATAACCTTTCTTCCAGGGCACACTGTTCCCAGGAAGAACAAAGCTGCAGGCCTAGCATACTTTTGCAGTGCACTTTAAGCCACAGACCTTAAAGTTAAACTCATGTGCAATTATGTCTAATTTGGCCCTTGCTGGTGACAGGCCAGCTGACCGAAATTCTGTTCGCTGAAAATGACTGGACGCTGATGAAGGGAAAACCCAGGACTGAGCAAACACACCCTAATCTTGTGACTTGAGGGTGTCAAGAAAGAGGGTATTGGCAGAGATCATGGGAAAACCTGCTCCGAATTGGACCCGTGAAGTTAGTTACCCAAGAATTCTCAACTCAGACTTAGTCTCTCCTCCAACTGCTGAGCCCAGCATGCCTGAAAAACTCACATTACTATGTGGTGCACCCACAGGGCCCTACGAGGCTCAAATGGTGCGATGGAGCTCATGGGTACAGATAAACAGGAGCAAAAAGGCAGGGCCAGCAAGTTGATCATCAGCAATTCATTTCATCACACTGCTGATTTCTACCCGAGCTGTGTTAGCCCAAGAAAGTCAAGTCCAGACAGGGGAAACCATCTCTCATAATTGGAAGGAATCATATGAAAATGAAATTTTTTTCTTTTAATATGATTACAGGCCTCTCTGGGAAAACGAAGCCTGCAGAACAGGAAACATCACTCTATCTAACACAACTGTTAACAATTCAACACACTTCCTTCCAGGCTTTCCCGTACACAACTTTAAGTTCTAACTTCCCCAGTGTGGTGGGCTTTTTCACTTTATTATGTCAGCATTTCTCTATAACATTATAAGCCAATCCTTTTATTTTAAGTTGTGTCTGTGGGTCTCCAAAAGCAACATTAACAGCTGTTTGCTATTCAGACTTCAAAAGTTTATATACAACAGAAGGGAGCAAATAAAAAGGATGGAGAATAAAGGGGAAACCAAGCAACTAAATTTTAATGAAGAATCCATCTCTCCAAATAGTCATAGTCCCTGTGTCATGTGTTTTGAAGCTCTCTATCAGTCCTATTGGACAGACAGTACCGAGGGCAGCCTCCTGACCCAATGGAGCTAGCACGGCTCCAGATCAACCAGGCAAAGGCAAGGAAGGAAACGGCAGGAGAGGCCTCCATTCATGCCCTTGCACAGAACATGTCCTTCTGTGCTTACCAAGCACTTTCCCCAAGCCAAGGACAACACTCTGCACTTTACACTTGGCATCCTATTTTGTACTGATATGCTAACAGACAGGTACCATGACTTCTCCACTTGCGTGCACGGAGAGGAAGCCAGAGCTGAGCGGTAAATGACAGAGCCACATGGCTGTAAGCCACTGAGGCATGCCCCCCTCCATCGGACAGCCAGCTTCTGAGGTCAGAGGGCAGCCTGGAGTACAGGTTTGCCCAATGAACACTACTTGCTTCCTTCCTACAAAGTTTTGAGGAGGTTTACAAAAGTAGATCTGTCAGGGAAAAAAAGTTCATAAATATAAAGACATAAAGAAACTGGGTAAAGAGAAAAGTACACAAGAACAATGAAGGCTGAGGGTATACGAATACACTGAAAACCAAATTCTATAATGAAATCCAAATTTGATTCTGTGCTTTCTGTCAGCCAAAGCAAGACACAGAAAGTGGATGTTCATAAACGTGGGTCACGGATTTATTTCAGAAAGTCTTGTTGCTATAGAAATTGTGTTGGAAACGTCTGTCTCAGCCATCCATCCTGATCAAAGGGCTTCTAAATGAGCCTATTTTGTGCTTAAGTGTTAGCTAAACCTACAAGCAATGCAATGTAAACTTGACAGAAACCACTCTAAAGAAAACCACATGCCTCCCAGTTCCTCTACTCAGAATGTGCTAAAGTCACTGGGAGCGGATCTAAGTCATTATCAGTTACTTGCTCCTATACTGCAATGCTATTTCTAGCTTTTTGTGGGGGAAGAGATATTATTTGTTACTTGTGTGTTTTGTTTTGTTTTTGAAACAAAGTCTTACTGTATAGTGCAGGCTGGCCTTGAACTTGCATTGATCCACCTGCCTCAGGCTCCTGAGTGCTGGGGTTACAGGTGAGCCACCAAGCCTGGCTTTGCGATGCTATTTCTCTGAGCCCATGCAGGTATGCATGTGCTCCTCTCTCTCACTAGGTTAGTGCTCACCATGGCTTCGTTTGCCTTCTGACACTTCCAAAGCTTTATTTTGACATCTGCTGCTTCTGTACTCTTCCCACTCTTTCTACTTTCTTTTGTTTTTCTAGTGACTTCTCAACTTTGGTGATGACCAAACCTTGATTTCATAGCAGGCACTGGGGTGGGAGAGTGTATCTCAGTGCTTGTCTGCCATGTGCTAGACCCTGGGTTCCATCCCCAGCACCACAAATGGTGGTGATTGTAGCAGCAGCAGCAGGTACCAGCCAATCCCACTAACTATTGCCTCTCCCTGGAGATGCACATCATTGCTCACAATTAGCAAGTCATTATGAATGTCCAGGAAGAAGGACCTGGCAACCCACTCCCAAAAAACAGCCACTGAAAACCCTATGAATAGCAGAGAAGCACTGACAATAGTGTTTCATCTGTTGTACATAGGGTCACTGTGAGTCGGACACTGACTCAACAGCACCTAACAACAACAACAACACAGATTTCCAGAAATCTTGCTTTTCCCAAACTTACTGGGTATCCTAGATTGAAGAGTGGTAATTTGTTATGGTAAGAACAAACAGGAAACGTATGTAAGGCTTAAATGCTTTAACTAGAAGACAGAGTACCAAGTACCAAAAGCTGGCTTTTTAACTTAAATTCAACAGGTATGGGAAGCCACAAAGCCTGGAGTCACACTGCCTGGGTTCAAATCCTCATTCTGCCTCTTACTAGCTACATCTTGGGCAAGTTACTTAATCTGCCTGTACCTCCCTGGAAAGTGGAGATACTACCAACCTTAGAGGGTTGTTATGAGGACTGAACTGGATGATTCATAAAAAGTGCTTGGAATGGCATCTGGCATATATAAGCATTAGATGTGTTTATTATCAGTATCATTTGAGATTAGCTTGGCAGGGAAGGACAGAAACCAGTCCCCCTTCTTAGACCTGTGTATACAATGCCACTTCTCATGGTACTGTAGTCTCCTACCAGTTGTGAAGCTTGCTCCCCCAACCAGGCTGTATAGGGGAACCAGAGACAGACCTGAGACCCAGGGGTAAGATTACGGTTTTCCACTGAAGTAGGCTTGTCTGAGTTTTAAAACTTACTTGGCTCTTCTGCAGAGCCAACATTTTTTCTCATTAAATAACCCTGAGAACTCCACACATTGTACTTAGCACAAGCTCCAAACTAATCATTAAGAGACAACAACTTGGTTACAGGGAGTTAGACTGTTGAGCTCATAATTCTCAGTTCATTGCCAACCAGGGAGTGTAAAATAAGCAACCTTCAGAATCAAGAGGCTGCCTACTCCTGGATCCACCGTAGCCAAAGTATAACGCAGCCTGAATCCTCTGAACACACCTGATCTGCAACCCATAGTGTCAGCAATACCTAAAAATCACCAATGATCATCCTTAGGAGGTAGCTTCCCCTCACTTGCAGTCCACAGGTATCCTAGAGCCCTCATATGCTCTTGCCACCTCCCGCTCTGGTGATCCAGCCATAGAGGCACAGAAGCCAAAGACAATGGAGAAACTTGACTGGATCCTTAAAAATGGCTATGAAGTACAATTGGAATAATCTTAGTATAGCATTTATGTTGTACAATAGAACTGGACACAGGACTAGCAGTACTGAGGGTGTAGATGTGGAGAAGAATGTCTCATTCTTGGTATGTGAGATGGGTACTGAAGCATTTAGGGGTGAGCTGTCCCAATGGCTGCAGATGTAATGATGTGGCAATATGTTAACAGTCGGTGAAGCCAAGTGAAAGCAATGGATGTCCATCATATTCTTCTTTGAGGTTCTGAAGGTTCAAACCTTTTTTTTAATTAAAAAACTAGATAAATAAATAAATAAATAAAAATAAAAATACCATGCCCAGCCAGGCATGGTGATACACATCTGCAATCCCAGCACTATAGAGGCCAAGGCAGGAGGATTATGAATTTGAGGATGGTCTGGAATACATAGCAAGACCCTGTCTCAACAATGACAACAACAACAAAGCACACCAGAACTTTCCTCCAAAACACACAGAAGCATCTGGAGGATGGTATCCTGGGAATCAGCATTTCCTTCACAAAGTTCCCTAAAGTTTCTAATGGGCAGCCAGGTTGATAACTATGAATACAAGGTCTCTAAACCAAAACGTGAAATGAGGGCATAAACAACAGTCAAGGGTGTACAATTGACCTAGGACATCAGCCTGCTGTTGACGTCCACCCAAAATCTTGTGAAATCCCAATCTTCAAGCGATCCCAGTTGCCCTACCTTCCATCCCTCCTCTATTTTTCCTAATAAGAAGCCACAACATCTCAACCCGATACAGAAATGATCTCTAATAACAGAATAGGAGACAGAACTGCCTTCCCAAGCTTCATCTCCCATTGTTAAAAATAGATGCCCCCTGCCTCATACAGTGTCCCACTAGGAAACACCTCCCTACAACACGAGGCTCAAAGAAATACTGTGGGACCATCTTTTTGGTTTTCAGATTCCTGCTTTTAATTTGTACTTTCGATATTTATACTTCCTAGTAAGAAATGCTCAGAATAACAAGGAAGAGATAGGCCAAAGGACTTAAATTTAGAAAACTGACATCTCAAAGACCTTGCTACTAAAAGACAAAATTGCATTTCAAGCTGGAGGAGGAAGAAAAATATCATTTCAAACATAACTCCAAAAAATGTGTGTCATAAAACTAAGCTAGCACTGTCTTGACCATAGATAATTAAAGGATAAACCCTTTTCAACATTAGTAAGACCACACTAAAGAATTATTCAAATAGGTGGCAAACTTACCCACCACCACCACACATGTACATACCCAAGCAGCTTTCAGAGCAATCTCCTGTACCTCACACTCCTTTGGAGGTGAAATAAATGTACACCCATTTTTCAGATGTAAAAGGCCCAAAGAAATCATACCCAATGTCACAAAGTGGTACCTCCCTCCAAATCCTCAGATGCTAGGTACTGCCTTTGGTGTGACAGTCCCTCACATCTCTCACTAGTTCAATTTGACAATATTTTAAGGCTACCTGCCTCACAACATAATGCAGGGAACAAGGGCAGCTCCCAAAGGGCCAAAAAAGACTAAGCTACTTGTTTTACCTGTCTCAGCCCATAATTGTTACCTCTCCATTGTTTTACCTGTCACTTATTTTACTCTTCACTGCCCATAATTGTCTTCCTCTCCATTTGAGTGACTAAGGCAGTAAATGCATTCTCCAGTTGCAAAATACTAAACAGCTTCCTGTCATTTTATGTCAGGCCTTGGTCACATGTGACCTATAAAGGCACCTTATCTGCAAGCCCTGAGCAAATTCCATCCGATGCAGGCATCTAGCATCTCTTGTTGAATGAGGGAACAGCCAGAGTAGTCCATCTCTTTCCAGGCTTGGGAGAGTTGTCTTTTTGAGACAAGAGAACATTATCCTATGTTTATATCAGTAATCTTTATTTCATTGGTGACACTAGCTGCTAGTTGATTAATTATTGCCTTTTACAGATCAGCTTCCAATACACTTTCTCTGAACAAACTTTAAAAATGTTGAATAGCTACTGCCTACTTGGGATTTTTTGGGTCACCATTGGTGATGTCAGGTGGATATTAGCCAAAAACACAGAATACCAGGAAGATGTCTATGTTTTATTGACTATACAAAGACAATTGACCGTGTGGACTATAGCAAATTATGTATAACAATGCAAAGAATAGGAATACCAGAGCATTTAATTGTATTCATGAAGAATCTACACATGGATGGACCAGGAGGCAGTCATTCAAACAGAACAAGGAAATACTGCTTGGTTTAAAGTAAAGAAAGGTGTAGGTCAGGGCTATATCCTTTCACTGTACCTCTTCAATCTCCATGCTGAGCAAATAATCCAAGAAGCTGGACTTTATGAAAAAGAATGTGGCATCATGACTGGAAGAAGACTCATTACAACCTCCATCACGCAAACGACACAACTCTGCTTGCTAAAAGTGAAGAGGATTTAAAACATTTACCTATGAAGGTCAAAGAACACAGACTTCAGTATGGATTGTGCCTCAACATCAGCAAAACAAGATACCTCACCACTGGGTCAGTATGCAACTTCATGATAATTGGAGAAAAGATTGAGGTTGTCCAAGATCTTGCTTTACTTAGTTCTACAATCAACACCCATGGAAACAGCAGTCAAGAAATCAAAAGACACATTGCATTAGGAAAAGCTGATGCAAAAGACCTCTTTAAAGTGTTGAATAGATGTCACATTGAAAACTAAGGTGCACCTGAATCATGCCATGGTATTTTCAGTCACATCATATGGTTGTGAAAGCTGGACATTGAACAGGGGAGACAGGAGAAGAATTGATGCTTTTGAATTATGGTGCTGGAGACGAATATTGAACATACCATGGACTGCTAAGAAAGCCAGCAGATCTGTCCTAGAAGTGTAACCAGAGTGCTCCTTGGAAGCAAGGATGGCTAGACTGCATCCTACATAATTTGGACATGTTGTCAGAAGGAACCAATCCCTAGAGAAGGACATGATGTTTGGGAGAGTGGTGGGTCAACGATAAAAACACCCTCAGCTAGATGGACTGACACAGTGTCTGCAACAATGGACTTAAACATAAAGATCGTGTGCCTAGCACAGAATTGGACAGTGTTGTGTTCTTTTATATATTAGGTCACTATGAGTCAGACCCATCTCGAGGGCACCTAACAACAACAATTACTATCTCTGCCTTTGCTGGTTTTTTTTTTAAAAATCCAACCACTCATCATCTCTATCCCAACTACAACAGCTTAAGAACAAGTCCTAAGGCCTCTCAACACTCCTGTTTCTCAATCTGTCACATACACACCTGGAAAATCCAATCTCTAGTGCCTGCCAGTAACAACAGACCTGTTTTGCAGGCTCTAATTTTCTCAAGGCAGAGTTGGTAGGTAAAAAGAACTTTATATCTTGAACAGCAAAAGGGTAACTAACATAGCTTTTCTAACTATAAAAACATGTATAGTAGAAAATTTGGAGAAGAGAAAAAAGTGTTTAATTCATTCATTATCTCATTACCTACAAACAACCACTGTTGACATGTTGGCATGTATACCAGATGCTGGAAATACAACATTGACCAAAAGACACAATCCTGATACAAGTTTTATTACTATCCTATTTTACCCATGTTATTCTCAGAGTAATCAGTATAGTACAATACATCGTAAAAAACATATTTGCTTTATTTGAAAGTTAATATGTAATAAAAAGCAATTTCAAATAGCATTCCTGCCCTTCTCCCCAGTGTTTCTCCCCCAGGGCAACCTCTAAAATAATTTTGCATAACTTTCTAGAACTACTCACACATACATAAGTTAAGATATTCATTCCCTGTTTTGGCACGAGATTCTGTTTTTCTTCCTTACCAGATCAGAAGTACACAGTTTTGGAAATTTCATCACTACTACAAAGAAGCATATTATAAGTTTCATTTCTTTCTCAAAATTTACCTAACCAAATACGTGAAGTTACAGCCAGAGACTACACTGAAGAGGGCTAAGTAAGCACAATCCTCCAAACTATTGGCCAATTCAGCCTAACAATAGCAAATATTATACTGGAGAGCTGAGGAAGAAAGTTTCAAGGGCATCCCCAGAATCAGTACCAAAGCAACGACATGGTTTTCATGAAGGGAAAACTGTCTTTAGATATTTGCTTTCAAAATGAACATGTTTTTCACTTGGAAAATAAAACTCATTAGCAAATACAGAATAAAAGCAAGAGCATGTTTGTATTAGCTCTGTAATGACCATTTCTTGGACAAATTTCCTAAAAGTTTAATATGCAGCAAGCCTCTGGGAAGCTGCCTTGCTGGAACTTACATGGGACCACAGTTTAGGGGGTGATGAATGCAGAACTAATTCCAGGAGGCTGACTATGTGACTGACATCCTGCCAGGCCCCCAGCCCATCATGGTAAAGGATACTCAGTCAGCCAGGGGCTGAGGCAAAGCAGGAAAAAGTGATCTACTCAAATTCTCAGCGGGGAACTGGTGAAATCTGGCTGGTGGCAATGGTTCTTTTTGGGGGGAGGTGAGGAGTAGGAGTGATAAGAAATGATAATACAAAACTCACTCAAGCGGGGGGAAGTGACGGGGACTGGTGGCAAAAAGGAAGGTGGCAAAATGAATGCACCACCTGAAAAGGGGCAGCTGAGATCTCTGTTTCTTTTTTTGCAGTGCTGGGGATCAAACCCAGAGCCTCAAGCAGCTGAGATCTCTGTTTCTTTTTTTGCAGTGCTGGGGATCAAACCCAGAGCCTCAAGCATGCTAGGCAAATGCTCTACCACTGAGCTACAGCCTCAGCCCCCAAGATTCTTTATTTCCAACAGCCCCAACATGCCAGGTACCCCTCTCAATTGAGCTTCATGGGGCCCATGAACCTAAAACCTTACTGACTTTCTAGAGGCAGGAAGGCCTGGGGAATGTCAGATGAACCCAGTGTACTTCCTCCTCTTCCTCCCCTGCCTTCTAAATTCCCACAGGACTGGAATGACCAGAGGATGGCTGACCCAAGTAGCAAAGTCAAACTCTATATAGTGTGAGCTAGGCATAAAGCCGAAGTCATACTTCCAGTAGCTACTTCCCATCTAGATGGCATTGTTGTTGTTGTTAGGTGCCATCGAGTCAGTACCCAACTCATAGCGACCCTCTGTACAACAGGGGAAACACTATTGTCAGTGCTTCTCTGCTGTTCATAGGGTTTTCAATGGCAGATTGATTTTTGGGAGGGGTTTGCCAGGTCCTTCTCCCAAGCCTACAGCTTCTGGTGTTCCCAGGCGGTCTCGCATCCAGGTACTAACCAGGCCTGACCCTGCTTAGCTTCCTAGATCTGACGGGATCAGATGCCACAGGGCTACGGCTGCAGGCTAGATGGCATTAGAAACCTTTCAAATCAGCTGCAGCAATGACCAACTTAAACTTGGAAGTCTAAATGAGATAAGAGAATGCCTAGTAACTTCAGAGAGACAACTCCTCACTCAGGCATGCTGGTGACAAATTGAAGGTCATTGTGAGATCACAAAACATGAAACCCCCAGAAACCCAAACCCTCCTGACTTTATTTGGAAACAGAAATATATAATTTTTTTTAAAAAGGCATATACATACACACAAGGATTAACTTGATCCCCATTCTACTTGGTAGGCTGACCTTTATTTCCATAACAATAATAAGCATTTTCCCATTTTCAAGGGAGAATGGGGCTAGGATTTTAAATCCACTCTCTGTTAAAATGGGAAAGAAAAAATCAGGGAGGAAGAGAGACAGAGGACAGTGATAGATGACAGTGATACCACCACCATCCCCCACCATGAGAGGGCTAACCCTGCGGAGGCATATTCTGAGCACATGGGCATCCACATATTAGATCACTTAATCCCTTGAGGATGCACTTTCCCATCCATGCTTTGCAGATGAAGAAACTAAGGCACGCCGAAACTGAAATAACTTTCTCAGGTTCCACAGGGAAAAGCAAACCTAAACTCAATATAAAATATGCACCTGGAACTTGAAAACTATTGAGATTAACTTGGCAGATAATGGAAACAAGTTCCTCATTCAGACAAACAGTAGAGCACAAATATATTAAGCAGAAGTAACAATAGCAAATGGTTACTGAGCATCTTCCAGGTGCCAGAGTACCAGATTCCTGATAGAGGCCTCATTTTTTGTTTTTTGTGAGGTTTTTTGTTTTTGTTTTTGGGTTTTTTAAATTTTGTTTTTGTTTTGTTTGCTTTTTGATGTTGGGGATTGAACACAGTGTCCCATATACACCTGCTAAGCATGTGATCTACCACTGAGCTCCATCCCCAGACAGCTTAAAATCTGAAAAGGGGTCTGTGTTGCCCAGGCTGGTCCTAAGCTCCTGGCTCAAGTAGTCCTGCCTCAGCCTGTTCGCTAGGACTACAGATGTCCTCCACCATGCCTAATTCTTTTTCTTAATGGCATAAAAATGTCTTCCTTCAGAGATTCAGTAGGAATAGAGAAAGGAAAGCAATTAAAAGCCTTCTCCACTCACCAGGGCTGGGATTTAGCTCAGTTGGTAGAGCACTACTCTGCAGTCTCTGAGGTCCCGAATTTGATTCCCAGCACTGCAAAAATGGGAGAAGGACGTGGCAATCCACTCCCAAGGCAATCCCGAAAAAATCAGCCATTGAAAACCCCATGAGGCTCACTATGAGTAAGATGCTACTCCACTGGACAGCACCTAACAACAACCACTCACCAGGCAAGGTGGCTCACACCTGTAATTCCAGCAACTCAGGCGGATGAGGTAGGAGGGTGGTTGAGTTCAAAAGCAGAGGCAGCCTGCACAATTTAATGAGACTCTGACTCAAAAGAAAAAGTAAAAAACGGGCTGGGGTTACAGCTCAGTGGTAGAGCACTTGCAAAGCATGTGTGAGGACCTGGGTTCAACCTCCAAATGCCTCAAACAATAAAAAAAAAAGTCTTCAAAAGCTAGGTGTGGTGGTGCACACTTGTAATCCCAGCACTCAGGAGGTGAAACCGGAGGATCGACATGAGTTTGAAGCTAGCCTAGTGTACATGGTGAGTTTCAGGCAAGCCTGGGCTAGACAGCAAGATACTGTCTCAATGGCCTCCCCCCGCAAAAAAAAAAGTCTTCTGCTTTGGGGATCCCATGCAAAAATCACAGGAATGCCCTTTTATCTTTTATCAATAGCAAATAAATAGATTTATAGTTTCCCTGCAGTATGGAAATGACTTGGGTACATGTATATCTATCAAATAATATCTCTGCTAACAAATCCAACAGTTCTAAAATACGTGAATGATGTAAATGAAGGGAAAACATTACAAATTGTCCTGGAGGAGAAAGGAGATATCCTCCAGTCCTTACTCCCCACCTCCCAGCCCCACACCCAAGGATTAGAAGGCCTCCCTTCTACATAAGAAGGTTCCCCAGTTCACTCAGCCTATCTGGTGGCTCCAAGATCACCACCTCCAGTTGGAAATCCCTGGGTAGCTAAGCTTCCTCAGTCTCCAGTCCCTAGACACCTTAGACCTTTCTTTCAAATCCTAAAGCAACTGTAAAGCCAAACCACAATAGATCCTATAAAATAAACACGAGCAGGGAGAGAAACCAGTGCCCAGGTTTGTACATGGTGCATGCATATACTCAAACACACAAGGAATAATGTAAATAAAGCGTTCTGTCACACACCCATGGTTTCCCTCACTTGACAAAAACCTGCAAGCACAGCGAAGAGAGTAACTGCACATTAGAAATATCTTTTTACCCTTCCCATGCTCTAGTGCATCAGCGTCACCTGGTAGGCTCGTTAAAATTTAGATTGGACTGGGCACGGTGGCACACGCCTGTAATCCTAGCCCTCTCAGGGCTGAGGCAGGAAGATCGTAAGTTCTGGACAAGCCTGGGTCATATGTAATAAACACTTATAAAATTACACTTGATCTTAGCCCAAAGGCCAAGAAGTGATATGTGGTTATAAAATTAAAGGAAGGTCCAGGGAGACTTAGTAAAATCTGTGGGCCCTCTTGCCAAAAGGAGTCTATGAAAAAGTTCCTCAGGCAACTACTAATAAACTACAAACAAGGTCTTAATCATTCTTCAACAAAACTGACATGTTGGTCACGGGAGAACACTAAATCTCCAGTGAAATCTCAGAGGTGAAAATTGCCCCCAGTAATGAAGAAAATGGGGCAAAGAGAGGAGAAAGAAACCTTATCTCTTGGTAATTTAGTTATCCTTGCCCTGTTCTAACTACACCTGTTTTTACTTGTTCTCAGAGAAAGTGCCTATCCTTAGTAAAACCATCTGACAGCACTGCCCATCCGAAGAGCAGAAGCATGTCCAGGGACCCTCTGAACAGCCAGGAGAGAGGGTACCCAATGTGCCTATCCCCAAACCTCCCACACCTAGCCTTCCCCCAGTCCCCATTTCATTGGACCACTCATCCATGAACATCTAATGTAAAGGATAAAAAAAATTTTTTTTAATTAAAAAAAAACCTTAGGTCAAGAAATGCTTCAGCAAGGGTTCAGCTCAAGCATCTTACAAATCAAATTCACTTTTGTTGCCTATAAATAAAGGATTCCATGATATGTCTCCTTCTATACCTCCCCTAGCCTGCACCCGAAGCACTGTGGCATTCGCTCCCGTCAGATCTTAGAAGCTAAGCAGGGTTGGGCCTGGTTAATACTTGGGTGGGAGACTGCCTGGGAACACCAGGTGCTGTAGGCTTGGGAGAAGGACCTGGTGACCCACTCCCAAAAAACAATCAGCCATTGAAGACCCTGTGAATAGCAGAGAAGTACTTACAATTGTGTTTTGCCTATTGTACATAGGGTCGCTATGAGTTGGATACTGACTTGATGGCACCTAACAACAACAAACACCTCCCCTTCTTCATCAGCTATCCACACATACTAATCACTAACCCCAGGAAACTACCTACACAACAAATACACTAGAATGCCTTCCAGTTTTTCTTCCAATCTTTCTTAAGATCATGTTCAAATTCAGAACCTTCATGGAGCCTTCCAATCGTCCCAATCCAAATCCATCACTCTCCCATTATCACTCCCACAGGACTTGAAAGTGCACTCTAAGTATAAGCATCATTCCTTATCTCCTAGATCCCCTTGCTAGCTCTAACTAGCTTGGTCATGTTGCCTTCATCCACAATGCTTTATACCTATTAGATGCTCAGTTGAAATAACTACAGTTTGTTTAACACAATGAGCCAGGAACCACATAGCCAGGAACCTCCGTAGGCCTATCATTTCCACCTATCTCTCAAGGTACGGCAGGGAACCCCAAGACTCTTCAATCAGTGGAAGTCAAAATTCAAACTCACATCTGGTCAACTCCATTGCCATTTCCTCAACCCAGGCCCTCTCTCAAGATGGAAAGATAAAGTAGAGCAATAAAGTGAGAGAGTATCAGCTTACTGGTCAGTCATCCCACTACAAGTTTCTGCCTGACTTCTCATCAAACCCAGACTTGAAGACATGGCTGATATACATAATAAAGTGTATTTTACAAATTATCCTATTTGGAATCATTGGTGCATGCCTCTATACTATTATGGAAAAGCCTTCCTTTCACTTCAAGTGCCTTACAGTGACATGGGATGTCTTTATGTATAAATAAAATCCATTGACAAGCCTGAATGTACTCTATAAAAAGCCTATGTATTTGTCTGTGCTTTTCCTTAGGGAAAAAATAAAGCAGCAAAGTCAACTTTAAAAAATACCATGAATCTATTTTTAACAGAGCACACTATCCAAATGGCTATACATTTCTGCAAGCTGATAAAATCATGACAAACAGATGAAAGAAACAGAAAGCAGAGGCATAGTCCCTTGACTCAAGCAACCTGTTGATGGTCAATAAGGAAAGGTTTTAAAGTCTGACAACACTGCTTCAAGTCCCCCTTGTCACCAGCTAGCTGTGTGGCTTTGACACAGTACCATGGATTTTAGCTTCTTCGTGAAAAGGTGAAGCCACTGGCCCTCTCAAAAGTAGTAATAAGCAGATAATAACAACAACACACGAAAAGCACCAAGCACGGTAAGGACACAAGCCTTAATCCCATACCCCATGTGAACTGCCAACTGGGTAGGATTTACCCAACCTTATCAAATCAGAAGTCAAATCACCTTTGCTTGTCTTCTGGTTACCATGAAGACTGGGTGAGCATTAAATCTATTTGTATACAAGCCTTTAAAATAAAAGGAGCTATTGAAAAGCTTGTGGAAGGCTGGAGATACAGCTCAGTGGTAGAGCACTTGCCTAGCACGTGCAAAGCCCTGGGTTTGATCCCTTTGCATCATACACAGAAAAAACCTTGTGGAGTGACAGAGTAAAGGGCAACAGAAAATCGATGGTTCCCTAGAGAAAAATGGGTTCGCTAACTCCCTAAATAACACTAAATTTTAAAACAAACGTGGTATTACAAGCTTAAACTCTCTCAAACAAGTCATTTTGGCTAACAGTAAGTGTAATTAAAGTTAAAAGCATACTAAAATAACACTTTAGCTGCTGACCTTAAAGATCCTTTTGAAAAACTCAACCAACGCACTAGGACATGAAGGAACAACTTGACTTTGTGTCTACTGAAGACAGTAGCCCAGGCAACACAGTGTATATCCTTCCACAATTGAAATGAAAGCACTCATCATCAGAGCTGAGCTAAGCTACATGTAGATGTATTCAATCCCATTTTACACAAAAATTTCTCCATCTCAGATTGGTAATTGTAAAGGAATAAGGTTTCATTGCACTGACTACCTTAGTACTCCAGTTGCCAGGTAACTTAGAAACCTCAACATTCAGACAAGAGCACTAGTCAAATCTGATTGCATCAGCCAAAGCCTACCCCCAACACATACACTGAATTTAGGCTGCACTTTTTAAACAAGTGGTAAAACACTGATCACTATTATTTTTACAACGTAGCTCATGAGAAAAGTTATCTCTATTTTGCAGAGTAGAGCCCACAGTTCTTGCCATACACACAATCATTAGTGACCCACAGCGACGCTTAAATGTTCATTGGATTATCAGTGATGAGTGAAATCCTCTGCCTCATAACAAAGCCCCTCTTTGCTCTCACTGGTCTTTTTAACTCTCAAGTAACTGGAAAAGAACTTTTGACAGAGCATAGCAGTGGTTTTCAGAACTAATTTGGCAAATACCTCACAGTTCCTTACAACAGCACAAGTTATTTGCAAATCATACTCTGCATCACCACTTTGCAAAGCATAAGCGTTAAATTTGGTTTTGAGTACAGAAAACTATTCTGCATATTCCATATCTATGTCTACTTTAGTGTAACAGTGACTATCTGTTCCTTCTTTCACTTCTTCCCTCCTCGTTGCATTGATAGTTCAGCTTTGTTCTGTTAGCGTTAATATTACACAACATAACTTCATTGTGGTTGCTAGCTGTGGTCAAGTCAGTGTCCAACTCATAGTGACCTTATGTAGAATAGATGAAATACTACTGACACTGTGCCATGCTTGGCACTATTGTCAGTGCTTCTCTGCTATTCATAGGGTTTTCAATGGCTGAGAGTTTATGGGAGTGGGCTGCCAGGTCCTTCTCCCAAGCCTACAGCACCTGGTATTCCTAGGCCATCTCCCATCCAAGGACTAACCAGGCCTGACCCTGCTTAGTTTCCGATATCTACTGGGATCAGATCCCACAGTGGTACAGCTACAAGCCATAACTTCATAGATTGCTGGAAAACAGGGCCAACACTAGCAGGAATTAAACAGAAAGTAGTCTATGTAATTTTAATTCAATATTCTATGTACAAACCAGGATGCCTTTAGCAATCTTGCATCTTTCAGAAATCTGAGAAGGCTTGCAGGATCCATGGAGAACTCATTGAGAAATCCCTCAAGTATAACTTATGATGTGGTACTTACAAACAGCCTGATGGGGAGGAGAGAGACTATAATAGCCAGAGCCAAGTTACTTTAGTGACTTTATGTAAGAATTACTGAATATAATGACAACAAAAGGGGGTAGAAGAGATGATGAAACAAAAGCTCACACCTCAAACAAATAATTACAAATAATTACAAAAATTACAAAAAATTATAAAAGTAATTAATAAACAAATAATTCAAATAATTAAAAAGTTGTGTTCTTTTGGGTGGGGAGGTAGTGGGGGATTTGAACCTCAAGCATGCTAGATAAGTACTCAATCACTGAACTACACCCCCAACCCCTTATTTATTTATTTATTTTTTATTATGAAGCAAGATCTTACTAAATTGCTCAGGCTGCCTCTGACCTAGAACTCTCAATCATCCTGCCTCGGCCTCCTGAGTTGCTAGAAATTACAACAATCTACTGACGCTCTTTTTTTCCTTTTCTTTTCTCTCTCTCTCTCTTCTTTTTTTTTTTTTTTTTTTTTTTTTTTTTTTTTTTTTTTTTTTTTTTCAGTTCTTGGGGGTTAAACCCAGGGCCTTACACATACTGTGCAAGTGCTCTACCACTAAGCTGCACCTCCATCCGTTTTATTTTTTATCTTGAGACCAGGTCTCCCCAAGTTATGCAGGCAGCCCCTGGTATCGAACTTGCAATCCTCCTATGTCGCTGGGCTTACAGGCGTGCGCCACAACACCTGGCTTTGACAGTCTATTTTTAAATGTTGGGGATACAAACTGTGTAGTATAGTTGGAGGTTTTATTGAAGCTATACTTGCTTATCAAATAAACAAGAAAAACACAACCCTGTAATGCTACAATCTGCTGCTATCCTCCCTCGCCTTCCTGGGAAGAGCTCCCAGCACTGCCTGCTGTTTTCAGTGTCATGTTGACAGCATGTCCGGAAAAGCCAATCACCAGAAATTACATGAATACATCAAACCACCCCCTTCTGTAGGACCAGTCAACGTTAGGTGGTATCTATTAACATTCTAGTATATTCTGCTACATATTATTTTTTAAATACACTGTAAACATTCTACTCTTGAATCTAGTATCAAACGTATTATAAAAGTGTTCATTTTAATGACATAATATGCTAGTGTATTAATGCCTTCACATTTAAGGGTGATGATAAAGCCTGGAAACATAAGCACATGTTTTCCATTTTTGACTAAGGAGCCAATGAATGTCAGCACTTGATGAGCCATGGGAAGGTAAATGACTGCAACAATGGCATACCATCCCATGATACCAGATTGGCGAGGAAAACTGCAGGAAGATTTCCAAGTAAAGTGGCCCCATGGAGTAGGTTTCAGGCTTGCCAGATCTGAGCCTCTTTGAGTGCATCTTCTGAAGCACACTAAAACCACAGGTTGACTTCATAAAAATCAAGCTCCATGTCAGACCCATGCAGGGATGGATGGAAATGCTGCATTCATGCTCCACTTTCACTAAAATTTTGCACAGTGCATTGCTAATGAGGGATAACACAGACCATGCAATACATGAACCATTTTTTAACCTACATTCATCTAGTTTCCAGATTTTATGGTCATCTTATAACATGACACAGTGAAGCTACCTTATATTCTGAGAGCTTATCACATTAATGGACTTCTACAGACCTGAGGCTGACATTGCAACTGAAGACAGACCCACTAGATGAGCACAACGTTCCTCCTCTGGCCCTTGGGGCTCTGCTGGGGTTATCAAACTGCAAAGTAACTAGGCTGCAAACCCCTGGGTCCTTGGTCAACTGCTGAATGCATTTTCTCCCAGTACAGATGCTGTAGTTGGCTCCTCCTCAGTGCCTGATAGAGACAGGGGTCATATGGGAAAACTAACCTACAGCTTCTGACACTCCATCCCAAGGCTAGGGTTGGGGAGAGCATTTATATAAATTGATTAAACCTCCCCCTCTTTTTAAAATTGTCTATAATCCTACCAACAATCCAGAACCATACATACATACGCCCAACGGTAGGTATCACCACCTTAATTCAAATCTAGTACCTTTGCCACCAAGGCCAATTCAAGCAAAAAATTAACCTGTGGTCCTTGGCCATGGGTTTACCGACAGGGTCAACCCTAGAGAAAAGGAGCCAATGTTCTGTTTGTTTTAAAGGAAATACTTCCTGGCACAAGTTTAGGACTCTGAACTTTGCACTGAGGCCACGTGGTTGGTGCTAATCTGGCTACATCCAATTACGATCAGCCAAAGCAACCTCGTACCGAGGGCAGCCCCTGGCGGGGTAATCGACACGATCTCCTTCAAGTCACACGGGCTCCGAATCCTATCCCCACAGCAAACCTCTGATGTGCACTGGGTCAGCCTGGAGCCAGGAGGAAAGGGGCTGGGGGCGGGAGGTATCCCCTTTGGCTCTGGCAGGAAGGTACTCCTACCAGTGAGACCCAAACTGGCTGTAGCCGCTCAGGTTAAGCCCGAGGGGGCAGGATAGGAGGAGACGGCCGCCCTTCCATAAAAGCCGCCTTCGCCACTAGCAGAGTGCGCAGGCACGCTACTTGCGATGCCCACCTGTAGCCACAGCGAGCAAACTTTCCTCCCTAGCTGCGTTGCAAGAATCGATTCTCATACGCCACCCCCTGGCCCGAGCCAGCTGCGGTCGGGAGGTCCGCGGGCTCCTCGCCTGATACCCCTTAAAACCTCAACCTGGTCGGCCTCTTGAGCGCTACCCGCGCTGCCTTTCGGGTTTGCAGCGGGAAGGGTCAGCGTTGTCAGCTGGGAATTAGGAATTGGGAGAGAAAAGCGGCAAAGGCGCCGTTCTCTGCTCTTTGCAACTCCAGCTCCCAACTTAGCCAGCCCCTGCCCTCCGGTTCCCTCCACGGCGCGCACCCAGCTCCCTCGGCCTCTCCAACACGGTCCCTGGGAACCCCACGCACTTACAGCCATAGCGGGGTCTCTGCAGCGACGGCAGTTCTTCGTGGGGCATCCTGCGCGGCTCCGGGCCCCCGCCTGAGGCGCGCCCCCTGCGGCTCCCCTCGCTGGCCAGGCTCTCGGGCTCCGCGCCCCGCCGGCGCGGTCGGATCCCGCCTCTCGCAGAGCTCGCTTGGCCGCTCCGAGATGGGCGACCCACTCCCTCGCTGCTCCCTTGCCAGCGCCCGCTGCAGCCGCCGCGCGCTGACACCGGAGCAAAAGTGAACTCTCCTCCCTCAGTCCCTGGCGGGCCGCGCGGCCGCCTCCCCCAGCAGGTTTCCTTTCTCCTCCCGCCCGGCCCCGTTATTCACCGCGGTGGGAGCGCGAGCCGCGGCGCAGCGACCCCTACCGCGAGCGGGGCGCAGCGCCCGGGCCGCGTGGGCCCGCCCTCGCCCGGCCGCGGGGTTAGAGGAGTGGGCTGAGCTGCACGCTGGGCTGGGACCCCAACAACTGGGGCCCAGCACACAGCTGGCTGCCTGGAGGCGGAGGCCACCTTGCCTGATTATGCATTGGTGGGGAGTTTAGAGGGTGGAAGTGAACCAACGTGGGGAAAAAGCAAGAGAAACCGCAGAAGACAGGCAGCCCCGAGGGGTGGGGGGGTTGCTCAGTGACTGAAAGACAAATAGCGCCGTTTCTTTGCCTCTGGAGTGACTGCACATAGGCTTTTTTTTTTTTTTTTTTTTTTCCTTAATCGAAACTTGCTTCTATGACTGTAGAAAATACATGGCTCCCCTTTCATGACAAGAAATCGTCCGTGTGTTCGCGCGCGCTCGCACGCTCGAGTAGCAAGATAAACACGACTCAACCACTCAAAACACAACTGCCAGTCTTCCTCCCGTCACCTTCTGCCCGCCCCCCGCCCCAAAGTGCAGAACTGTCGCTCAGGCCCAGCTGGGGTCGCACAACCACAAAACCTTTTCCGGCTCTGCTTTTAAGGAAATAAACTGCCTGTGTCTGTTTTTAAAATGAGGGCTCCATGCGGTCACCGAGAGCCGTTTTTCTCTTTGTGCCTTAACCTGATACAATCTGGAGGAATGTGGAACTCTTTTATACCCGTGCCCCCCAGCTTTTTGACAAACCTGGGAGGTGTGGGTGATCAAATGGCTGGGAAAACAAACCAAGGTAGCGCTGTAAGAGAGGATTTAGCTGAAGAAAAAGTGGCCTAGTGACGATAACCACTCTTAGTGAAGCTAAGCTACAGAGGGTGTCCTGCTGCTTTCCTTTTCATATGGGAGCTGCAGAGCTCCGCTGACTTGAAACTCAGAGTCTTACACCCCCCACACTCAGTTTTCAACTCAGGCTGGGCTGGAACTTGTGAACTTGATCTCTAATAAGTTGCCAGGTGAGGTTGATGCTACTGATCTACAAACCACGCTTAGTGCAGTTCTCTGAGTACATGGGCACAATGGGTTTAAACTGGAGTCAGGGGAATCTCATTCAGAGGAGACAGACAGAGAAGTCTTTTTTTCTTTTTTTCCCAGAATCTTTAGGTTCTCACCTAGTTGGAATGGGATGAGTAGGGCTTTCTTGCCTTAAAAAGCATATGCCTCTAATTACAAGCAAATAGAGGTGAAACGGCCACATTTGAAGCAAGGAGCTATGTCAGTTGATATTTATACAGAGGGGCACATGTTAAAAGGAACTTTTTGTTTCAGGAGACCCTAACCTGAATGATATCCAACATCCATTCCATCTCTAGCACTCCATGTTTCAAATACTAACAATTAAGCCCTTCTTCACCCGTATTAAATTCTAGCATGAGTACTTGATTTAGGGCCCAAATAAGTAGGATGTTGTTGCTTGTTAGATGCCGTGGAGTCAGGTTTGACTCATAGTGACCCTGTGTACAACAGAACACTCCTCAACACTGTGCCAAGCATAAAATCTTATTTATGTTTAAGCCCATTGTTGTAGACACTGTGTGAATCCATCTAATTGAGGGTCTTCCTTTTATTCATTGACCTGCCACTCTCCTAAACATGGTGTACTTCTCCAGGGATTGGTCTCTCCTGACTACATGTATAAAATATGTAAGACGCAATCTAGCCATCCTTGCTTCCAAGGAGCACTCTGGTCGCACTTCTAGGACAGATCTGTTGGTTCTTTTGGCAGCCCGTGGTATATTCAATATTCATCTCCAGCACCATAATTCCAAAGCATCAATTCTTCTCCTGTCTCCCCCTGTTCAATGTCCAGCTTTCACAACTATATGACACAGCTGAAAATACCATGGCGCAAATCAGGTGCACCTTCATCTTTAGCGTGACATCTTTACTTTTCAGCTCTTGAAAGAGATCTTTTGCAACAGTTTTTCCCAATGCAATGTGTCTTTTGATTTCTTGACTGCTGCTTCTGTGGGTGTTGATTGTAGAACCAAGTAAAACAAAACCTTGGACAACCTCAATCTTTTCTCCATTTATCATGAAGTTGCATACTGATCCAGTTGTAAGGATTTTTGTTTTCTTGATGTTGAGGCCCAGTCTTTCGTCTTCATCAGTAAATGCTTCAAATCCTCTTCGTTTTCAGCAAGCAGAGTCATGTCATCTGCATAACACAAGTTGTTAATGAATATTGGCCAAGGAAGATGATAGGATTTCAAAGTGTGGCTTGAGGTAGACCTCAAAAAATGGGGAAGAGTTGGGTGGAAAAATGTCCTTTCCTGGGAGACAGCCAAAGATAAGAGACAATGGGGTGGGCCATGAGGTTGGGCTGGGTAGGATCTAAGAAGTCATTATTATCAGATAATGAAGGATTTAGAATATCAGGCTGAGTGAATTGAATGTTACCATAAGGGCATTTGAGAGTTCTTAAAGGTTTTGAGCATGAGAGCCGCTGGATATTAGGGAATTTAGGCAGGATGAATTTTGAAGCAGGTTGCAGGATGGATTGTTGTTGTTGTTGTTAGGTGCCGTCGAGTCGGTATCCGACTCATAGCAACCCTCTGTACCACAGGGGAAACACTATTGTCAGTGCTTCTCTGCTGTTCATAGGGTTCTCAATGGCAGTTTGATTTTTGGGAGGGGGTTGCCAGGTCCTTCTCCCAAGCCTACAGCTTCTGGTATTCCCAGGCGGTCTCCCCTCCAGGTACTAACCAGGCTCCACCCTGCTTAGCTTCCAAGATCTGATGGGATCTGATGCCACAGGGCTATCGCTGCAGGCGCAGGATGGATTAGGATGGTTGAATTGGAGATACCAACACCTGGGGGAGGGGGCTGTGGCAGAAGGTAAAGAAAGAGGAGCCTCAATGAGGTTGATTTCAATAGGAGATGGAAGAGCTGTTTACATACAAACAAGCTGGTACCAGCTACTTACATAGATATTATATACTAATAAGTAGACTGAAAAGAGTAAATATCTGTTTGTGGTTCTATCACAAAGAGGTGATCAGGAAGACAATACTAAGTTCATGGTGTAGCTGCTAATCTCTTTGGAGGATCTGGGGAGGTTTCAAGGCTCTGTGATGGCTAATGTCACTATGACAACTGAACACTAAGAGGAAATTATAAACGCAAATGCTTCTGTTTCGAAAGTGCTGAAATTAATATTTGTCATTTCAGACTCCATTCCCTGGGTAACGGTACAATCTCACAGATCAGTGCACCTCACCATCTCAGAAAGGAAACTTGTCTGCAGAATGCTGGGCTATTTTCTCTTAGGGTTTGACCATGGCGAGAGATTCAAATAAATGCAATGTAGTGTGCCAGCTTATTTACCACCTATTTTCAAGAATATTAAAAACAAAAACTGAGGTCAGCTAGTGAAAACATACTTTTAATAAGGCAAGAGATGTTTTTTCTTTAATGTAAAATAGAAGATGACATCGCAAAACTGCTAGACATGCTAAACCCACCCCCCCCCAAAAAAAAAAAAAAACTTTTTTGAGACAGAGTATTGCTATGTAGCCTGGGCTAGACTCAAATTTGCCATCCTCCTGCCTTAGCAAGATTGTAGGCATGTGCCACCACGTCCAAATCTAACCTTTTTTTGTTTTTTTAATTTTTTCTTTCTGGTGCTGGGGTTCAAACCCAGGAACTTTCCCATGCTAGGCAAGCACTCTACTAAAGAGCTACATCAACAGCCTCACCAATTTTTAAAAGCAATATTGTGTTTTTAAATTACTTTTAATGCCCATTTTTTCTTCTGACAAATTGAAATGAGAATGAAGTTGTTTGGAAAAATTCCAACTTTTTTTTTTTTTTTTTAGACAGGGTCTGATGATATAGCCCAGGTTGGCCTCCAACTTGAGATCTTCCTGCCTCAGTTTCCCAATTACTAGGAAAAATTGCAACTTTTAAAAATAGCAATAATGATTCTGGAGGCTGAGACTGGAGTATCACATGTTCAAGGCCAGAGGCAGCCTGCACAACTCAGTTATACTCTATCTCAAAATAAAAAATAAAATAAAATGGTATGGGAATGCAGCTCAATAGTAGAGCACTTGCCTAGCACTCTCCAGGCCCAGGGTTCAAACCCCCAGTACTGCAAAATAAATAAACCAATAAAAATAAGAGATTACTTATATCAAGAGCATCAAAGGGGGAAAGGGAATAAAAATCTGAGTACACAACTTTAACATTCTGTTCCCCTTTTAAATAATTTGATTCTCCAATAATGTCACATTATTAATCATTTTAACATCTCTACCCAAAATAGTGGCCAATACTTTTCAAAGCATCACCAAGGTTGAGGCATGACGAAATCACAGGAAAGAAAATATTCCAGACTTTTCAAAGTACTGGGAGGCCTTGAGTTGTTAAAATTTTCTAACTTGTCCCCTGTTCCAGAAAAAGAAGCTGAGAAGGAACCAGAATCGTGCTTTATTTCAAGGTAGACTTCTATATCTGAAAAGGAAATGGTTACAGTCTAACATCAGATTTAAAAAGAAAAAGGAATCTCAAATGAATCAAACAATCAGTGTTTCAATTCTCAAAGACAAAAGTGGGAATAAAAGCATCAGAAGGGAGAAAAGTGTAGAATTGGATTCTCCTAGCATCATTTTGCCTGCAGCTGTAGCCCTGTGGCATCCGATCCCATCAGATCTCGGAAGCTAAGCAGGGTCGGGCCTGGTTAGTACCTGGATGGGAGACTGCCTGGAAACACCAAAAGCTGTAGGCTTGGGAGAAGGACCTGGCAACCCCCTCCCAAAAATCAAACTGCCATTGAGAACCCTATGAACAGTAGAGAAGCACTGACAATAGTGTTTCCCCTGTTATACAGAGGGTCGCTATGAGTCGGATACCAACTCCACGGCACCTAACAACAACAACAATAAGCATCATTTTACAGACAAGGAAACTGAGGCACAGAGAGATTGCATGATTTCCACAGTTATGGAAAAACATAGCATAAACTACACTTTCAGCCTCCTCAGAGTCTCTGCCTATTGCTTTTTCTCCTGCACAATTTTTGTTCATATATATATATATATATATATATATATATATATATATAGTTTTTTTTTAATGAAATCCTTTTCTACTTCACTAAGCTTATAATTTTGGACAACTTTCAAATATTTGTAAATGTTAAATCAGTAAAGCCTTCCAACAATCTTGCCATTTTTCTCTTTGCTTTAAAGTTCCAAGTAAATCAAAGTTTGGAAGGACCGTCTAAACTTTAATTCTAGCAAATTAAATAAAACATGCAATTCCATGATCATTTTTCCCTATTTCATAGTTTAAGAAAGTTAGAGTCCAAGTAACTCTGAGAAGATAATCCCCAGGGTAGCCTGGTAATGAGCAGGCAGAGAGGCAGCACTGATTGCCAGGTGGCAGCCACACACACTCCCACTGAGCTACAGTCCTGGCCCTGCTCACACCCCCCATAGTTTATTCCCTTTGTTTTGCATTGACTTCTCCAATTGTATTCATCACCAGACATATTTTGGATTATTTGTTGATTTTTTGTCATCTCCATTTGGAAAGTGAGCATCTTGACAGCTGACACTGGTCTAATTCTTTTCTATTTTATGTCCAGGACTTGTAGCAATCAATGCCCAGTACATAGTACCTGCTCAAAGATCTTGTTGGAAAAAAAAAAAATGTATTACTTATATGCACCAACCCCTGTACTAGGAATAGTTGTTACTTTCAATCCTCTATCTCATAAGTAATAAATGGCACATCTGGGTTTACCTAAGTGCACACTTTCCTCAGCACAGAAGCCCATGTCTTGCTTCGAGACTAATAAATTGAACCACAGGTTTCAACGTATTCGCCTTCTACTAAACATAGACTTTTCCTTGGTAAATACTGAAGGACCTACTACCAATGATCCCAAGTTACAAAAATCTCATTGTCATCACAAAAAACCTACGAATCTGGGGTCCAGTTTGGGTCCAGGTACAAGTTCTTATTATAATTTTACTGATAATCCCTTGCAGTTCTTCTTAGACTTTTATATATGTATTAATCAGATAAAATCTTAAATGTGCTAACAAAGTGCTCTACCACATACCTGTAAAGTTGTTTTGAATCAACTTTTAAAAATTATTCATGCTTTCCCATTGACTTTAACCCCAAGTATGCTTTATCTTCACCTCAGCTGATCTATCTTTGGCAGCAGCTCTCCGGCTTAGCTTTAATTTTCTCTGCCTGACTCTGATAGTCCCTTTGCAGAAGACTCTTTCTTCCTTGTTTGATGAGAGACAAACTTCTAGCTGACCAATGAGAGCTTGGCTATTTGAAAACAAGCTTCGCTATTTATCAGGGAATGAAAATTAAAACACCCATTAGGTTGACAAAAAGGTTAATAATTAACAAGGGTGGGGAATCGGGAACACTCATGCCATGTTGAGGGAAGAGGACTTTGAGCAACCACTTCAAGGAATACGTTTGCCATCTCTAATTAAGCTAAAGATGTACATTTCCTGAAATCCAGCAGTTCTACATCTTTTGAGATCCTCTGGAGAAGCATTCATGTACAGAGGTATGTACATAAGATGTTCACTCCAGGGGAAAATCTGGCAACAGCCACAGTGCCCTGTAGTGGCTGAGTAGATAAATACATTGTGGTATATAAAAATAAGAGAGAGAGAGTGATAAATACAATGTGATACCACTTATATGCAATTATAATCACACAAAATATGACATAATATATATTGGGATGTAACCATGTAGTAGATATAAAAATATATATGTGCAGGAAGAATATGCCAATTTCAGAATGGCAATGACCTCTGCGAAATTACAGAAGAGAGTGAAACTGCAAAGGTAAACAAGGAACATCAAATACATCTATAATATTTAATTGCCTTTTTATTTTTTACCCTTTATTTGTTTGTTACTGTTTATTTTTGTATTTATTTTTTGTGGCACTGAAGATCAAACCTAGCATGCTAAGTAAGTGCTCTACCACTGAACAATATCTCCAATACCTTGCCTTTTTAAAAATTAATTTTAAGTTTATTCATTTAGGGTTGGTTTTGGGTTTGGGTTTTGGTTTTTTGAGACAGAATCTCACTATGTAGTCCAGGCTGGCCTACTACTCACTCTGTAGCCCAGGCTGGCCTCAGACTCCAGTTAATCCTCTTGCCTCAGCCTCCTGTGTGCCAGATTACAGGCATGTGCCAGCACTCTTGGCTCTACACCTTGGAAGCAAGTAAGCACTTGTATCCAACACATAAGTAAGCACTGGTATCTATACACACATTTCTTATTTTTTTAATCCTCTATATTTTTCCTGCTGGAATTTAGTTCACTTGGTAGAATGCTGCTCCACACTTTCTGAGGACCCAGTTTTGATCCCTAGCACTGCAAAAATGGGAGAAGGATGTGGCAGTCTACTCCTGAAACAATCCCAAAACAATCAGTCATTAAAAACCCTATGAGGGTCCCTATGAGTTGGGCCCTACTCAATGACAACTAACAACAACAACAAATTTTTTCTGTTTGAAATATTTTTCAAAACATTTTTAAAAGGAACAAGTACTTTGTTAATATATTCAAAATTGAGGTTACAAAAAAATTTAAAAATCTAAATCCAGTCTTAGTTTGTAGGTTTACCAATATTTTTGGCTTAGATTTTTCCATTTCCTCAATTAAGACAAATATTTATGATTTCAAAAGAAGGCTCCATTGAAATAAACAATGGCAAAGGTGGCCATATAAATATGCAAACACATAAGCATATGTATCTTTGCAGGAAGGTGCTTATTATTAATTGAAAGAGTTGTGACTTCTACCCCACAAACCAGCTGCTCTCTAAGGAGTTGCTGGCTCCCATTTCCTGATGACCAACTTCTCTACTTGGGGATTGGCTAATGGCTCCTGGTCTTCCTCTTACAACTCAACAAATGACAACTCTTTACTTTATGAATGGATAGGGAGTCGACCATATGACTGATCTATTTTCTAAGTGGAAATATTTTCACAAAGCCCCTCTCATTTCAAAGCCTTTCTGGTTTTTCTTTTGTAGCTATCCAGCTGCTAATGCTCAGTTTCTGTTTGTTAAGAGTTAACGTCACATCTGGATCTGGTCAGCCCTAGGACAAACGTAAAAGTTTACAGTGCACCAGAGAACATCTCAGCAACGAAAGCCAGTATCACTGAGGGCTGCCTTTTGTCAGACATAAATGCAAATGTCACCTCACATTCAACAGACAAAGCCAGAATCATCCAATTCCACCTCACTTTCCATCTATATCAGTGAGTCTTTCCTCTGATGATTTCCATACTCTGATAATACAAACATTTTCAGTTGCCTAGGTTCAAGACTTCAATTGTGTTACATCCCTCCAGGACCATTCCTTCCTGTCCAGTAGGAGGCTGAGGCAGGAGGATTGCAAGTTCAAGGCCAGAGGCAGACTGTGCAACTTAGATTCTGCCTCAAAATAAAAAATAACATAAAAGGGCTAGAAAGATAACTCATTGGTAGAGCACTTGCCTAGCATTCTTGGTGAGTCTCTATTAGTGTTTCTCTCCTTTTTAAATGCCTCTTGTTTTATCTCAGCCCCCATTATTACCAGCACCATTAATGTGGTCCAAAATCTTACCATCTCACACCTGGACTAGTCCAATGGTTATTTCAGTGTTAGGTCTTTTGTTTTGTTTTGTTTTCTTATTCTGATTTGATTTTATTTACTTTCTTCTTTGAGTTCCTGTGTCAAGTATCTTCACTGGTACTCTCCTTTGAGTCTTTAGCAAATGCTGCCTTAGTTGGTATGTCTGCAGCCATAGCTCTGTGGCATCCGATCCTGTCAGATCTCGAAAGCTAAGCAGGGTAAGGCCTGGTTAGTACTTGGATGGGAGACCACCTGGGACCACCAGGTGCTGTAGGCTTGGGAGACAGACCTGGCAACCCACTCCCAAAAATCAATCACCATTGAAAACCCTGTGAACAGCAAAGAAACACTGACAGTAGTGTTTCCTTTGTTGTATGTTGGGTCACTATGAGTTGGATACTGACTCACGGCACCTAACAACAACCTTAGTTGGTATTTCTGTTTTCATTGTCTCCTCAACACAAAAAAGAAAATTATCTGGAGTAGCCAGACATTGCTTTTATTTCCCATGATACTGAACAAAAGAAGTAACTTCCAAGGGTCCAAGACAGAAAATGGGAAGCCATAATTTGAAAGCCTGTTGATCTTCCATGGGTAGAATTCTAAGCTAGTATTTCCTTCCTAGAGATATTGAAAGCCTAAAACTTGGGAGCTTTCACGGAGTTGGAATTTGAATTTTATCCAGCATATAGCAGGTGCTCAATGAAGATTTCACAATCATGGTAAAGATCTCTTTGGGTCCTGGCAAGTAATGATATCAACAAGAAATGTCTGCCTACTACATATAAAGATTATCATCTGATCATTTCCTAGCCAGGTCAGTAAAATCAGCTGCCATGAGAAGGGTTCTTTTCATTTTCCTAATACATCTGTATTCCAAGTATGTTGGAATGATTTAGTTTTATTTTACCAGTTTGCATATTCTATATTTTCATGAAAATTTGATATAAAAAAGACTACAGCAGATATACAGAGCCAAGGGTGGTGGTGATGAAGTGTCAGGAGAATCCTGCTGATCTGCCCCAAGGTCCAGAGGCAGAAGGAGGCAAGCAGTCACCAGAAGAAGCTTCTTGAGGGCCTGTCATTTTAAATCCTTCATATTTATACAGATTTCACAAAACTCTCAGTCTTGCTTCCCACTCAAAGTGCTACATGTTGTCTAGTAGTGTTTATTAAAATTATTTAAAAATAAATGCAGACTGTTTTCACTTTGAGAGTGAATCCTATCATCTCTGGAAAGAATTGAAGACATTTTGAGAGATAAGGGTAAAAAAATAAAACAAAGTAACTTACAATTTTGCAAGTAATTTATAATCTTACAAAAAATAATGGTAATAAGTGCCCTTTAAGATGTGGTGAATTGAGCCAAGCAAAGTGGTGCACACCTGTAATCCCAGCACTCAGGAGGCTGAGGCAGGAGGATCAATGCAAGTTCAAGGCCAGCCTGGGCTACATACCCTGTTCCAGGTCATCCCAGGCTACACAACAAGACCCTGTTTCAAACCAAAACAAACCAAAACAAGGTTGTGAATTGGAGCTGGGAGTATGTAGTTCAATGGTAGAATATTTGCTTAACATGTATAAGGCCCTAGATTCAATCCCCAGCACCATGAAATAAATAAATAAAATGTAGTAAACTGAGGCCGATTTGTGGTAGAGCATGTGCTTGATGTGCTCAGAGCCTTGAATTCGATCCCCCAGGACAAAAAGAAAACAAAGAAAAAAAAAAAAAAAAAGAAAGAAAAAGAAAAGAAAGAAAGAAAAGAAAAGAAAAGTGGCGAATTAAGTTCTTCTGCATGCCTAGAGTTTATATACTCTTGGAAAATCAGTTAATTAGTATAAACTTGGGGCCTAAAACATGCTTCATTTAAATTGTATGAAATGTTCTTTTTAAAAAGCATTTGGCTGGAAATGCTATAGAAAAGATTTGTGTGCTGGGTGGGAAAGCCTTTTCAATAAGCAACAAAAGCTTTGATCAAAATTTTGAAAATCTGGCCCCAATTCATACGCAATTCCTTTTCAAGACCATCAAAGATGTTGTCAGCATTCCAAACCTCCCATGAGCTCAGAAGATCTGAGCACCCCTTGATTTTTCTAAGTTATATACTAAATTATTTGTAAAAAATTTAAGATAATGCTTCTACATCTTAAATGGCCTTTTTGATCTTTATTCTGTTTTTGGCATTCCTGTCACTTTTTCTACTTCATTTACTTAAATAAGTGCTTCTCTATGATAATATAATTTTCAGTAGAATTCCACTAACAGTAGGTATCCAATTTGTTCAGGCATGTTGGCCTCAAAAATTAGGTTTTCAATTCCATTCATGTTTATTTCCCTTGCTTAAGTTGTTCAGTCTCTTTGAAAAATCTCCAGGACCTAGTAGCCAATGGCCACAAAGAGGAAATGTCACATTCTCTTTTCCCTCCTCCCCATAATCTTACACTAGGAGGGTACTGATTCTTCTCCTATAGTGTTTTATTAGGCTTCATTGACAATTCTGATGAAGAGCCTATTTTAGGACATCAAAAAAAAAAAAAAAAAAAAGGCACAGTGCTGCATACCTATATTCTCAGCAATTTGAGAGGCATAGGAAAGAAGATTGCAAGCTCAAGGCCAGAGGCAGCCTCTGCAGTTTAGCAAGACACCGTCTCAAAATTAAAAACATTAGCCGGGTGCGGTGGTGCACACCTGTAATCCCAGCAACTCGGGAGGCAGAGGCAGGAGGACTGCCAGACCAGAGGCAGTCTGCGTGATTTAGCAAGACTCTGTCTCAAAAACTAAGAAAAAAAATGGGCTGAGGGTACAGCTCAGTTGTACAGCACTTGCAAAGCATGTAAGCACAAGGCCCTGGGTTCAATCCCCAGTACCACACAAACAAAAAAAAAGAAAAGAAAAAAGAAAGAAAGAAAGAAAGAAAGAAAGAAAGAAAGAAAGAAAGATTAAAAATATTAAAAAAGGTTTTGGGAGTGCCACTCAGTATTAGAGCACTTGCTTAGCATGCACAAGGTTCAAGCTCCAGTATTGAAAAGGAAAAAAAGAACAAAACAAAGGAAAGAGAACACTCAAGCTTGAGCTATAAAATTCCTACTTCTAAGTAAGTTTCATTTCTTCCTCAGCGAGTTCTTGTGTCTTCATGATTTGGTGCTATTAATATTTATTGTGTATGTTGTATTAGGAGGTTGAGCCCAAGGCCTCACACATGTCCATGTAAAGCACTCTACCACTAAACTGCATCTGCAGCCAATTTTCTGCTTTTTATTTTGAGTCAGGATCTTGCTAAATTACACAGGCTGCCTCTGGCCTCAAACTTGCGATCTTCCTGCCTCCACCTCCAGAGTAACTGGGATTACAGGCATGCATCACCAAGCCTGGCAATTTGGTGATATTAATAACCTGTCTGTTGTCCAGTTTTATGCACTGCTGAATAATGCTTTGCATGTAGTTTGTTGTTGTTATGTGCCCTTGAGTCAGGGCTGACTTATAGCAGCCCTATATACAATCAGCCATTAAAAACCTTATGAGGGTTGACAAACAACAAAAATGTACAACAGAACAAAATACTTCCCAACACTGTGCCATGCCCAGCACTGTGTCAGTGTTCTGCTATTCATAGGGTTTCCAATGGCTCATTGTTTTGGGAGTGGGCTGCCAGGTCCTTCTCCCATTTTTGCAGTGCTGGGGATTGAACTCAGGTCTTCAAAGCATGCAGGGCAGCACTCTACCAACTGAGCTAAACCCTAGTCCCTTGCATATGGTTGTTGTTATTGTTAGGTGCCATCGAGTCCATATCTGACTCATAGAGACCCTATGTACAACAGGCAAAACACTTTGTCAGCGCTTCTCTGCTATTCATAGGGTTTTCAATGGCAGACAGATTTCTGGGAGCAGGTTGCTGGGTCCTTCTCCCAAGTCTACAGTATCTGGTGTTCCCAACTGGTGTCTCACCCAAGTACTAACCAGGCCAGACCCTGTTTAGCTTCTGAGATCTGATGGGATCAGATGCCATAGTGCTATGGCTGCAGGCTGCATATAGTAGGTACTCAATAAATATTTGTCAAATCAGTGAATGATTAACTCCAATCTCAATTGTCTCCAAAATCATCTTCTTGGTCTATCTTCTATCACTTACTTAAAACTAGGGTTCCATTGGTTTGTTTTGTTTTGAGGCAGGGACTTGCTGCATAGCCCAGGCTGGCCTTGAACTCATGACTCTCCTGCCTCAGCATCACAAGTGCTGGGATTACAGATGTGCACCACCACACCAACTCTATAACCTGAGAGTCTGACATTGCTTTCTTGCATCTCCTAGGTTCTTTGATGCCAGCAAGCGCTGTTGGAAAGGAGAAGTTCAGCACTATCCCATATTCGGTGGATGAGCATATGTTCAAACAGCATCTGATTGCAACAGAGAGCTAACCCTCGCTAGATGTCCTATCTGTAAATTAACAAGTACCTACACTGCAGTACCTTCCACCCAGAAAAGAGAAGAGAGGCAGCATAGTAGAGTGATAGAAAATGTTAGCATGGAATCCGGAAAGAGAATCCACTATAACATGTCTGTAGTCTCTTGGAAAGTCACTTATATGCTTTCAGTGCAAGTTTGTTCATTCCAACCAGCCAACCGGCTCAGCATCTCATGAAACCAAATGAAAGTTGGATCTGACTTTACCGGGAGTTGTGCGTTGTGGCCAGGCCCATGTGGTGAGAATGAATCCAGCTAAAGCCAAGCCCAGTTGTAGCAGGAGATTGCACTGCAGGGCTCCAGCCCCGGGAACTATGACAGGGGCAAAAGTTACGTCAACATGTTCTAATAGCTTCACTGTCTAGGGACTTGGGCAAAGGAGAGGGGTCAGGGAAACCACAAGCTGCATAAATAAAAGAAGAATTACAGGGTATAACTAAGAATAGAAAAACAAAAATTCCAGGGGTCCTAGGCATCAACGAGTGTATCATCAACAGAACACTGTCAAAGGGTGCAGCACGATGCTGGCTTCTACTCACTTAGAAGACCAAAACTTGGACTGAATTCACTGTACCATGTCCTTCCTCTATTAGTGGCTTCTAAATTATTAATACCAAGGCTGTAAAAGGGCAATGATCCAAATGATTGGGAGAGGAGAAGGCAGGAAGGGATTGAAGGGCATCCTTCATCTTCTTTGCAGGAACATAGAGAGAACTAAATGTTCCCTGCCAGGGGGCAAATGAGTTGGCCACAAAGGTGACACACTGCTTTGGAGAATATCTGTGAAAAAGGACTTCCAGTGCAATAAACGAAGCTCGAAGCTTGGAAGAACCTGCTATACCTTCTGTGCAGAGCCCAGGCTGAACAGTTTCAGCTTCCTTTTGCAGGCAGCCTGCGAGCCTTCCTATTATTTGACTCTTATTCTCAGGCATCAGGTCCTTAAGCACTTCCTGGGCTTCTCTATTGTTCAATTCTGCATATCCGACAATGTGTCCACCCCTCCCGTATGAGGGCCACTCCACCTAGTATTGAAGAGGGTTAGAAAGAGAAATATGAATCATGCTCTGTGCCTTATAGCTGCTTACAGTTCCACTTGGCTTTTCCTCTAATTGTTATGCAAACCTGTGTTTCTGAAAGGCCAGCTAGGTCTAAATAACCTAGGTGCAAAATAGTAAGAGTGGGTGGGGAAAGTTATTTTATGCACTTAGGCAATATTGTAAATATGCGTGAAAACATTGTTCACATGTTGAGTTTGTTTATTTATTTATTTATTCTTTTGTTTGTTTATTTATCTATTAGCAGTGCTGGAGATTGAACCCAGGGCCTCGTACATGCTAGGTAAGCACTCTACCACCGAGCTACATCCCCAACCTCACATGTCCAGTTGAAAAAAAAAAAGTTCAAAACTAAATAGCTGAGGGCTGAAGACATCGCCCAGTAGTAGAGCACTTGTCTAGTTTGCATGAAGGTCTGGGTTTGATCCCCAGCACTGCAAATAATAAATAAGTAAAATAAAATAAAATAAAATTTAAAAACTAAATAACTAGCCAGGCATAATTGCTCACACCTATAACCCCAGAATTCAGGATTCTAAAGGAGAAGGATCATTGCAAATTCAAGGTCAGCCTGGGCTACACAGTGAGACCCTGTCTCAAAAAGGAAACAAAACAAACAAAGCACTCAATAATCAAATGGGAAAGGCAATAGAAGGGAACTTGAGGGGAGAAAAGGCTCATTTTTTTTTTATCATCTAACTATATTACCTGTCTAATTCAAGTTCATGTCCCTTTTAGCATTGAGATTCTATATAGCTCTGATTGTCTGGTTAGGATAGCAAGGAGGTATTTAGAACAGAGAAAATATGTCTTCTCATGCTAAAAGTTGTCCATCCAGTCTGGCTGCTTTAAAAACTTGCAGAGAATCACATTCTGAGTTCACATAGTTCCTTTTATGCTGAATAAATAAAGCTGCTTCCAAGTCAGGATGAGCAAAGAACTCCAACACTGAATACTCAAGGGCATTCAGCAGGACAGTGCTGGCTGTGACCTCTAGAATGAGCAGTTAGTGCATTCTGAAACTTTAGGGGAGAAAAAGTACCAGCAATAATCATATTTACATACTATTCTGTCTTTTCATGTATATATACAAATACTTTGCTATCAGTGAAATGACCCACCTTTTTTTTACTCAATGAAGTGTCCTAGGGCAACTTGGGTTCAGCTAGAGGGCATCAGGTACCCAGAGGTGCAATCAGAGCAAAGGTTTCCAGGTACCCACTTCACACTTTTGCTGGAGGGCACTCCTGTGACCCACTGAGAGATGTACCTTAAGCCGAAGGCTGTTAAAGATCTTTGGACTCTAGAGGCATTAGGCCTGCTGTTAGTTGCCATTCAGTCGGGGTCAACTCATAGCAATCCTATGTACAACACTGTGCCATGCCCCAGGCTATGTAAGTGTTTTGTGGCTATTCACAGGGTTTTCTTTTTCTTTTCTTTTCTTTTCTTTTCCTTTTTTTTTTTTTTTTTTTTTTTTTTTTTTTTTTTTTTTTTTTTTTTTTTTTTTTTTTTTTTTTTTTTTTTTTTTTTTTTTTTTTGTTCTTTTGTTCTTTCTTTTTTTGCCAAAGAAGGATTTGTTTTTATTTGCTGGCTCCAACTTTTGCATATGGAAGTTCAAATCTATTCATTATTCATAGGGTTTTCAACTGCTGGGTTTTGTTTGTTTGTTTGTTTGTTTGTTTTCACAGTTATTGGGTATTTATTTAATGGGACAGAAAAAAAATGTTATGAAATAAGCTAGTTAATAGTAGTAGGTAGATGACTTCACTTTTGATTTTAAAAATTGACAAGTACACATATGCATACAAAAACTTGGGATATTATAGACCAAAATATCAAGCCACTTCTGTCTAGTGATTAAATATTCTTCTCTTTCCTTTTGTAACTGCTGGGTTTTTTTTCAAGATTGTTTCAGTAGTGGGCTGCCAAGTCCTTCTCCCATTTTTGCAGTGCTGGGGATTGAACCCAGGGCCTCAGAAGGTGCATAGCAACTGAGCTAAAAAGGCCTATCTACTAATTTTACAGAAGAACAAACTGAAGCATGAGATGTCTGGAAGAGGAATGATCAGATGCTTTGGTTCTGTGCTTTTTTTCTCACTAAAATTCTTCTTAGTGAACCAAAGAAGGGAATCAGACAGGTTAAGAATCTCTCATCCCAGGGTTTTTCAGATCCTCTAAGTTCAAAACATTATTGACTTGGGGATCCACCAGGAACATTCCTGACTAATAACTATAAAGGCAAATGTCTCCACCAGAAAGCTATGTCCTGCCTCTCTAAAGAAACTTGCTTTGGGTAGCTTTGCATCTTCCTTTCAGCTGGAGAAAGAAAGAGAGAAAAGAATGGATTGGATGTTCTTCAGGGTGAAGATATGGGTGTGAGGTACAAAGAGGCCAATAACACTGCCCTTGGCTCTTGCCTTGAGTGGATTTGACTGATGGTTAAGAAGGGACTCCTGCTGGTTAAATAATTTGGTGTTGTGCATTAAACCTGGGAAGAGTGATCTTTGGGGAAGCTCACTCTGGTAATCCCAGTAACCTGAGAGGCAAAGGGAGGAGGACTGCAAGTTCAAGGCCAGAGTAGCCTGTGCAATTAGTGAAACTCTGTCTCAAGACAAAAAATTTTTAAAAGAGCTGGGAGTGGGACTCCATAGTGGGGCACATACAAATTATGTTTGAGGACCTGGGTTCAACCCCTAGTATCGCCAACACACACACACACACACACACACACACACACACACACACACACAGACACAAAAACAAAACAAAACAAAACAAAAAACTGGGATGAGTGGCATTTCAGCTGCCCCTGAAAGCACATTTGGCCCTGGGCAGAATCCTCCTCCCTAGTAGCCAAGTGGGGCCCACAGACATTTCATTTAGCTTATACTGCTCAGGCCCACACAGTGTTTAAAAATAATTAAAGTAGTTGTCAATATGTAAAAATGTTGGTTTCTATCTTCAAACAAAACAAAAGACAAATCTGGCAAGTAGGGCTGCCATCCACATGCAGCAGGGACATGGTTGGGGATTGCTTGCTGCCTTGGAGTGGGTACCCAGCCTCGTGGGCCTCACAACCTTCCTCTTCCTCTGCCTGTCCCTCCCTGGTGTCTGCAGAATCTTTGCTGCAGGTTTTCCTGTCTCTTCTCTGCCATCAGAGTCCTGCTCTGCCTCTCCAAGTCTAGCAGACTGCAGGTCATTTAATCCAGCGCTGGAATTGAATGCTCTCAAATGACACTTACTCATTTTCACTAGAGTTTTCTAGGCCTCCTGGAAAGTGTTTTAGATCAGGTGGAGAGAGATTTCCGTACCAGTGAATGTGCCTGCTGTGCCAGCCTGAGAGGCAGATTATCCCTTCTTGAGAGCAGGGCAGGGCCCCAATTTGAACCTGTAATTCAGCGGTAAGGGGGTGGAATGGTCACATCCCTGCCCAGAGGTTACCCCAGGAAAGAAGAGAGGCCTCCTTCGGGGATGCCAGCAGGACACGGGCCTTCTGGCTAAATGCCAGGCACTGTTTAGGGAAACCCATGGCTCCTCCCTCAACCTGCAGGTACAACTCCAAGGTCAAACAAGGCTGGAGGGCAGCCAAGGCAAGGACATTGGGCAGGAGAACCTGCAGCCCAGGGAGGGAGGTGCTCCCATACTTACGATCTTGCCTCTGACATTCCACTTCCCCAGAGACTGGCCTGAGCTGTTAGTTCTGATCTGTGAGCATCAGTGTGGCAGCTGGTTCAATTCCTCTCTCTGTTCTCCAAACTTCTAGAGCTGCCTGATTTTAGGAAGTCTTAACAAGTCTTGTGTTTAAACCGGAACCCTAAGGAACAATAGGTGGAGGTCAACAGCCTCTCTGAGTCCCCTGAGGTGTGTTCAGAACCCAGAAGTTACTTTATAAATTTGGAAAAACCAGACTGAGAAACTGCAAAAGGAGATAGAGATAGAGATGATAGAGAGAGCAAGCACAGAGAGTTTGGAAATAAGTCCTCAAAGGGAATGTGTGCCTGGCAAACATTTATCATTTCCCTGGGTTTGCAGGAGCATGAGACTTGCAGAACTGAATTTCAAGTTATACCATATATAATCACCCTACACACAGATTCACAGTCCAGATTTAGATCCAGTGGGGAAAGAGTGATAGGAAAACAGAGCATGCAGTTCAATGCTTAAAAATAAAATTGATGATCTGCTAAGTGTGAACATTTTGATTCTATAGGGAAATTATGTAACAGAACTCATGAAGCTGGAGCATGTTTATTGAGTGACTGGCAAGTGCTTAACCTCTGCTCCCAGAGAGTTGAAGAAGGCATGAGTTTGGGAAAGGTTTAATAACAATACAAATGTTTGCCAAACAAGTTCAGAAGGCTGTAGGAAGAAGCATACTTCTTGGCAAAAAAACAGTGTGTGAGTTTTTATCACAAAGATAAAATTAGATCCATCAGGGAAAGTTGTGCTGAGTTGGACATTTACAATGCTTTATCTTCTACATAATGGCAACCTAGTGTTTGGCCAGACAGACAGGACTAGGTTTTATTTCTAGCATTAGAACAGGTCTGCCATGTAGCAGAGGTGCTCCATTCATGCTTATTGAATGCAGAAGTAAGTGAATGAATAAATTCAGGTAAAGAAGCAGCCAAGTTTTACCATATTTAGGCATTCTTTCTCAGCACACTTCCCAGAAGAACTGGTTATTATGAGAATCGTAGCTTTATATTGGCCAAGATGTTCTTGGAGATGCTGCTCTGCCAAAGGAAACTGGAAGTACCAATTTTGCTACTTAAAGTCATGTGACCCTGGCAAGTCCCCATATCCCTTGAACCACTGTGACATTGTCTTTCAAGCCATACCTAGTTAACAGGGTTTGGCGAACATCAAGAAAGGTAACGTAGGCAAAGCTCTTAAGGCTCTGGGGGTGTAGCTTAGTAGTAGAGTGCTTACCTAGCATGAAAAGGCCCTGGGTTTGGTCCCCAGCACCTCAAAACAAAACAAAACAAACTCTTAGCAAAGCACCAAGAGGGGCATAGTAAACGGAACCTGCTTTTGTACAACTCATTCTTACTTGCACATAAGAGAATTGCACATTTACCTGCCCTGAGAGACCTTTAACTTTTTAAAAAATTAGTCCTTCTCTTTCTAATTTTAAAAATATTGTTCATGGATAAAGGGAATTTTGGGGGGAAAACATTCACCAGCTAGGAGAGCCAGTAGAACCACTACAGAAAGACGTAGGGCCTTCTCCTGAGGGGCTCTTGCCTCTCTAGAGCAGGGCAGGCGTATCCCTGCTGCACTGTGACATTAGGATGGACAAGGTTAAACCTGATGGTGAATTTGGGCAGCATTTCCCTGGCAGCAGTGTGATAAGCCACAGCACCCTGCGCTCTGCAGTTCTTCCCACCTTCTGCTACCCTGGAAGCCAGCCATTTGAGCATCTCGTTTTCATATATGGGCTTATTAGTAAAAAGAGGTTTAAATGGACAGGTTTGAAATGGATCTGTACTAAGTCCAGGCACCTGGTCACTTGCACGTCTCCCTCCCCCACACACCCTACCATCAGGCCAATTTGCTCTCCCTTGAAGCCAGGACACCCAGAAATTCCACAACACAAGATAACATTGCTAACTAGAGAGAAGGAGGGCATCCCCTGGCCTGAGGGAGAGGGCTGCCTCTGGCCTTGCAGATGGAGGCAGGAAGTCTAGGCCTCTGAGGGTCTATGCGGGGTGGTCTGAGGAAGACAGTCAGACTCTCCTTTCCCAGTCTCTTTCCTGACAGCTCCTGGGCAACACGAACTCAGACAAGAACAAACAAATCTCTTTAAAAATCAAATACATGAATAAAATGAACGAATATGCTTCAACCATTTCAGGGTGAGGGTGGAATAGAACATTTATTGGGCAAGAGGAGTACCTGTTAATTAGGCACTCAGTTGAGAGGCAGTGATTGTGGTGGTTAAAACTCAGATCACACTTCCGCCCTTTACTATCTAGGGGTGAATTAAGTCTCCTGAAGTGTTGTCTTCCTCACTGTGCACAGGGACAATAATAGTATGCAGCTCATCAAGTTGTGGTGAGGGTTAAATGAAATAACATATGATAAATCCTTAGCAAGATGGGAGGTGCACTATCTGCACTCAATAACTGGCAGCAGGTATTAATAATAGTGAGTCTTAACTACTACATGGGAGACAGGTAGGGGTAATGGTATGGGTTTTCCAGAGAAGAATGCAAAAACAGAAGGACATGGCAATCCACTCCCGAAGCAATCCTGAAACAATCAATCATTGAAAACTGTATGAGAAGCCAGGCGTGGTGGCGTACACCTGTAATCCCAGCAGCTCGGAGGTGGAGGTTGGAGGATCCCAAGTTCGAGATCAGGGGCAGTCTGGGTAACTTAGTGAGACCCTGTCTCAAAAGGTTAAAAAAAAAAAAAAAAGAAAGAAAAAGAAAACGAAAAAAAAAGGAAAGAAAGAAAAAAGAAAAAAGAAAACTCTATGACGGTCACTCTAAGCCAGACTTGACTTGATGACATCTGAAAAAAAAAAAAGAGAGAGAGAGAGAGAAGCAAAACAAATAGGGTATGTATGTTTGTGTGTGTGTGTGTTGGGGGGGGGTGCATAAAGAGAAAGGGAGATTTTAAAGAACTGCTTCTGTGATTATGGAGGCTGGCAAGTTCAAAATCTGCAGAATGGGCAACCAGACCAGAGATCATGGAAGGACTGAGGTTGCAGGTCAAGTCCAAGGACAATCTGCTGAAGAATTCCTTCTTGCTTGGCAGGGGTGGGGGTGGGGAATGTGAATGACAAACTTCTGTTCTATTTAAGCTTTCAATTGATTGGAAGAGGCCTACTCATGTTATGGGAAAAAATCTACTCAAAGTCCACCAACATTTTTTGCAGTACTGGGGCTCAAACCCAGGGCTTCATGCAGGCAAGCACTCCACCATCCAAGCTACATCCTAAGCCTTTATTTTAGAATATTTCCTCATTTATTTTGTTTGTTTGATCATGTGTTTGTTTTTGAGACAAGGTGTCTCTATGTTGCCCAGGCTGGCCTCACACTCCTGGTCTTCAGTAATCCTCCTGCCTCAGTCTTCTGATTAGCTGGGACTACAGGCATGCACTACTATGCTTCCCTTAAAGTCCATCAATTTAAATGTTACTCTCGTCTAAAAACAACCTCATAGAAACATCTAGAATAATGTTTGGCTGTATATGTGGACGGTATGGCCCAGCCAAGTGGATACATAAAATTAACCATCATAGTAGATTTGACTAGCCCATTTAATTTCTTTCTATTTATTTATTTATTTATTTATTTATTTATTTATTTATGTTTTTTTAAGATGAGGTCTCACCATATAGCCCTTGCTGGCCTTCACCTTGTGATCTTCCTGCCTCAGCCTCCTTACTGCTAGGATTCCAGGCATGTGCTACCTCACCCGGCAACTAGCTCCATTTTACAGATGAGAAGCTCAAGGCTCCAAGAGATTAAACAGTTGCCCAGGTCAATTGCCAGGTGGTAAATTGAAAAGCTGGCATTGAAACTCTGGATTAAATCAGCACCCAAAACAGTACTTGGCATAAAACAGTCCCCAAATTTTACTGAATGTCTTTCCATCTCCAGAGTCCCACACTGGGTCCTGAAGGAATAGAACACAGGAAAAGATTAAGTTTTTAATTAAGGACAGGGGCGGGTGGTGAGAAAATGTTTGGGATGTGCCAACTTTGAAGGACAACAGCAGAGTGACAGGGTGAGATGAAGTAGAATTCTGGACCTGAACAATGGTTCTTACTGGGGTCCTGGGGAAACATACAGGCAGAGGGAAGGGGACTAGGATGGTGGCTTGACCTCAGGTCCCTATGCCAGTGTAGTCCAGACGAGGTAGCTGGAAATGCTGTAAATGTGAGATGTGGGACCAAAAGTGGGGCTGCTGAGAAGGGAAAGTGTCCCAGCCCAGGGCTGTGGATGCTACACAAGCTGGAACCTAGAATGCTTGGATGTGGATGGCCCCGGAGGCCAGGGTGGCTAGTGTGGGATTTTGGACTCCTTGTTTTTTTTTTCCATAGTACTGTGGGTTGGACCCAGGGCCTCATGCTTGCATGCTGCACCCCCAGACCATTTTTTTACTTTTTGAGACAGGGTCTAGCTAAATTACACAAACTGCCTCTGGTCTTGAACTTGTGATCCTCCTGCCTCTGCCTCCTGAGTTGCTGGGATTACAGGCGTGTGCCACCATGCCCATCTGCTTGAACTCCTTTTAAAGAGATGGGAAGGCCGGGTGTGGTTGCGCATGTCTGTAATCCCAGCAACTTGGGAGGTGGAGGCAGGAGGATGGCAAGTTGGAAACCAGACGCAGTCTGTGTAACTTAGCTAGACCCTGTCTCAAAAAGTAAAAAGAACAGGCTGGGGGTGCAGCTCAGTGGTCCAGCACTTGCAAAGCATGCAGGTGGGAGGCCCTCAGTACCACAAAAGAGAGAGAGAGAGAGAGAGAGAGAGAGAGAGAGAGAGAGAGAGATGGGAAGTGCTCTGGGGGTGCAGCTCTGTGGCAGAGCACTTGCCTAGCCAGCTTGAGGCCCTGGGTTCCATCCCCAGCATCTGAGAGAGAGAGGAAGGCCCTGGGACTGGTCAGGAATGGAGCAGCCAGACCCTTTAGAGAGCATCCCTCAACAAAGGTCCAGATTTGTAGTGGCTGCATGGAATCAAAATATGAGCTCTCTTCAAATGAATACTTAAAGATTATTAAACTTAAAATCTAAATATTAAACAAGGGAGGATCTTTCCATGGAATGTTCTTCTGCTTTCTGCATCTCACCAGATCCTTGAGGCCCATGATGGAGTGAAGGGCCCAGAGCTGCAGCCACCAGCCTAGGAGATTCCCTCAGCTCTCTGCTGCCCAGCCCTGACAGGTCTGGAGGTGGGTACCTATTACCACAGTGGCCAAAAGCACTGCTGGCCGAGAACAAATGACTCAGTTCAACAGAGATGGTTGTGCCGTCTGCTGATGGAGAACCTTACAGTCCAGACAGGTACTGTCAGTTCAAGTCAGGCTTGGTGGCCCTTCCTGCAATCCCAGCGCCTGGGAGACGGAGGCAGGAGGATCTCAAGTGTGAGGGGAGCGTGGGCTTCATAGCAAGACTGTCTCAACCAACCAAACAAAGTCCCCCCCAAAAATAAGAGGGGGGGCATGATATTGTCACTGTAAGAACATAAAAATAAGTACAAACAGAGCTCCAGGCCTACAATCCTAAAAGCCTAATTGGTTTAAACAGCGATTGGCCATTCCACTCATTCTCATGATAACTGAGGAAGGCTTTGGGGGGCAAGTGTGAGATACAGGTATGTGAGGGAGAATTGAGGTGCCCACTAGACTAGAGTTCACCAGGGACAGAGAAGCCCTGGTGATCTGTGAAGACCCATTGGGTTTAGTTCCTCAAACCCAGGATTACCAAGGAAAAAAATAATCCACAACAAAATAAAAATATATCTGTTATCAATGGTATAAAAGATAGGATTCATGTTCAAAGAGCCTACCAGTGGGGTATGTGGTAGAAACCACAGGTCCCAGTGGGGAGAATGGGCTGCAGTGCTCTTAGGTGAACCACCACCAAGGGATAAGAGCTTTGTTTTCCTTGACTATAAACTCCCCCTGGCTCTCAGGGGCATGATGGGGTGGGCCATGTCTGTGGAAATCAGTTCAGTCACTGTGATGGGGGTTTAAAACACACACGTGTGGAAAGGAGCACAGAGAGACAACCCTCCATCCCCACTTCACAGAGCCCATCCCTAGGGAGACCACCCAGACGTGTGAGGACGACACTAGGCAGGCTCCTGGGCTGGGGTGACCCATGGGAGGGGCTGGTTTATGAGGATGCCTCTGTGCATGTGGCTGAGCAGAAGGGTAAGAAATCCCACTAAAAGTTAATGAAATCCTGGACCAGTAGGTCTCAAGTTCTTTAGATGACAGATTGTTAGGGTTTTCCTTTGAAATTTACCAAAGGTCAGTGGAAGGCAGATAAAAACAAGTAGTACTCTGTCAAAGGGGAGGGTGAGCCTGTGGGTTTAACTAAGATACATCCCATTCCCTTTGTGGGGATGACATGAAATAAAGAAGTAATATATGTTATGAAATTCTTCTTAGGGATGTATAACTGTTATGGTAGAGGATTCTGGAAAATTCTCTGAGGACTCAGCTATCAAATAAAACTTAAGCTAGCAAGTCCCAGTTCAGAATTCCTTAAAAATATCTTACATCTGCTGGGCATGGTGGCACATACCTCTAATCCTAGAGACTCAAGACTGAGGCAGGAGAATCACAAGATCAAGGCCAGAGGCAGCCTGTATAACTTAGAGAGATCTTGTCTCAATATAAAAAAAAAATTAAATGGCTGAGGATGCAGCAAAGTGGTTGAGCACTTGCAAGGTATGTATAAGGCCCTGGGTTCAATACCCAAGTAATGCCAAAAAAAAAAAAAAAAAAAAAAAAAAAAAAAAAAAAAAAAAAAAAAAAAGAAAAGAAAAGAAAGAAAGAAAGAAAGAAGAATCTTACATCCATATACCTCACTGCTCCCCCTTCTGAGAGTTTTGCCCTGTACTAGTTTATTTGTTCTTTATAGTAACTCTATGAGCCTGCAGCAGTAGCTTGTGGCATCTGATCCTGTCTGATCTCGGAAGCTAAGCAGGGTCGGGCCTGGTTAGTACCTGGATGGGAGACCGCCTGGGAACACCAGAAGCTGTAGGCTTGGGAGAAGGACCTGGAAACCCCCTCGCAAAAATCAATCTGCCATTGAAAACCCTATGAACAGCAGAGAAGCACTGACAATAGTGTTTCCCCTGTTGTACTGAGGGTCGCTATGTGTCAGACACCGACTCAACGGCACCTAACAACAACAACTGTAACTCTATGAATAGATTTGACTGTCTTTGTTTTATGGAAGAGGAAATGAAAGCTCAGAGAAGTGCACAAAGTTGCACAGTTAATTGTGGAGCCAGGCTAAAATCTAGTTCCATTTACTACAAATTTGGTGGTGCCCTTTTCATCAGACCAGGTTTAGGGATACTGATTCCATGCCCCACATCCCAGAGATTCTGGTCATTGGTAGGGCCAGGATTTCTTTTTTTAAGTACTGGACCCCTTGAGGAATTCCTGTGGAAGGCCACACAGTTTATTTATTATCTTTTTGATTTTGCAAATGAAGAGCAAATTGGAAACAGGAATTTAATAAACAGCTATAAAAAGAAGCTTCATGGCTTTGAAAGGGGCAGAGGCAGGAAGTTAGCTTCTAAGAGGATGCCCCAGAGCACTACAGGTAAACATCGAGTCTGCTGTCATATAGCTAGAGTCTAAGGTAAATGCTGTGAACACTTCAGAGAGTCCTTTAGACTGTAGGAATATTCTGAGAGTGTTCATACATAATTTCCTTTATCATCACAATCCTTTAAGGGTGCCCTTCTCCACTGAACAGGCAAGGAACCTGAACACAGAGAGTCATGGGTTTGAGACCAGCTATTTAGTCAAGATGGTCAGTGAGGTACTGTTGGTCCCACGAGACAGAAGGACTAATATGCCAACTGGCTGAGGACACAGTGCGCACAAACTGAGTGGGTCAGAGACCAGTGGGTACAGGGATGACCAGGAGTCTCAGGGGATGGGTACAAGGAGACCCACAGTCTTGCATACCCATGGCTGCCTCCTTTCCATCCCAAGAAAAGACTGTGGCTTCACTCCTGTCCAAAGCTCACCTTCCCATCATGCTGTGGGTCCCACACTCTCTATTCTCTTCCAGATCCTTCACTCCATTGATTACTGCCCTCCACCTTCCTTTCTGTCCCTAACATCACCCTTGATTGGTTCTTTCCCAGTCATCTATGAACAGGGTCAGGTGTCTCCAACCTTTTAATAGTTGTTTCCTTTATTCTCACATGCCCTATGTCTCCTGAAACTGATTTCTTCTGTTCCCTCACTCCCCATATTAGTTAATGACCTCAGCAGCCATTCGGGTCCCCAAGCCAGAAGTGTAGTGTCCTTCTTCATTCTTCCCTCTTGTCACCTTCTCATTAAGATCATCACTCTGTCTTATGGGTGCTATTGTGTAAATACCTCTCCAGGGCCTCCCCTTCCTCCCACATCACCACCTGTCTCCTGGCTCAGCTCAGCGCCCTCTGCTGCTCCAGCTTCACCAGCCTCCCCCATCTCCCACTTGTGGGTTTTCTGCACAGCAGCCAGAGAGGTCTTCATGAACAGAAAGCTGACCCCTCACCTGTCCCTCTTACAACCCTGCAGTTGCTCTTAAATTAAACACTAAACTCCCAGCTGGGTACCACACAAGTCTGTGAACCCAACTACTCAGGAGGTGGAGGCAGGAAGAGGGAGAGGGTGAAGCCAGAGGCAGCCTGCACAACTTAGCAAGACCCTGTCCTAAAATTTTTAAAAAGTGGAGAGGCTGGATTCGGGGGTGAAACTCAGTGGTAAGGCTCTTGCCTAGCATGCACAAGGCCCTGAGTTCAACCCCTGAGTACTGAAAAAAATGACTTAACTCCACATTACGGGACACAGGACTTAGAGGACATAACTGTGCCCACCTCACCAGCCTCATTTCCCCCTCGCCCCTGCCACCAACCAGCTGGGCCAGCCCTCCCTATCCTTCCTTAATCAATTCTGGTGTCCTCTGGCCCAGGAAGTCTCCTCTGACCTCTCCTATGTGCTTAGGTCAGCCTTCTCCTGGGAGCATGTGTCCCATCATATTGTCATTGCTGACATGTCTAATCATAACTAAAGCAAAGTTCTTGCTGCTTAAGGACAGGGGCTGTCTGAAAATTATTGGCATTGCATTCTTGTTATCATATCTGGCACTCAGGAATCGCTCAGTAAACACTGAATGAATGAATGACTCAGAAAGGCCATGAGGACTGATTAGGAGCCTGTCAAAAGAAATGTGAGGCTTCTAGTTGTTGTTGTTGTTAGGTGCTGTCCAGTCAAGTCTGACTCATGTGACCCTCCAGGGATTTCAATAGCCGACTGTTTCGGGATTGTTTTGGGAGCGGACTGCCATATCCTTCTGCCAGGAAGTTCCTAGTAGAAAATGTTTTCCTCATTTAGAGACCAGGGTGGCAGCAGAGGTGGATTGAAAGGGTGTAGAGGGAGCCTCTGAGAGCTAAGGCTGCTAAGCATCCCAGCTATGCTGGTCTCTGTTGCTAATAGTGATTTCTTTTTTGTTGTTTTTCGATACTGGGGGCTGACCCTAGAGCCCTGCACATACTTTGCAACTGCTCTACCACTAAGCTACACCCCAAGCCCTTTTTTATGTTTTATTTTGAGTCAAGGTCTTGCTGAGTTACACAGGCTTCCTCTGGCCTCAAATTTGCAATCCTCCTGGTTCCGCCTCCAAAGTTGTTGGGATTGTAGACATGCTCCACTGCACCCAGCGATTTCTTCTTAATTCTCAGGATAATCCATAAGGTAGGTGTGGGCTTTGCTCCCATTTTAAAGACAAGGAAACCGAGGCTTAGAGAAGTTAAATAATTTATTTGCTGAAAGTCACATCATGGTGATACTAGATTCAAGTCTATGCTCTTTTCTCTGTGTTACAATTTAGGTCTGTGCTTCCTTCAGCAGCTACCTCAATCCTATAGGCCTCCATGTTGTTGTTGTTGTTGTTGTTAGGTGCCGTGGAGTCGGTATCCGACTCATAGCGACCCTCATAGGGTTTTCAATGGCTGACTGTTTTGGGATTGTGAGAAAAATGAGAAAACAGCTTATAGGCAGGACAAATCTCCCACCAGATTTGGGACTTTCATGCTAGAAATTAGAGCACCTTTGCTTAGCATTTAGATAAATTCAGAATCTGTGATCATGGAACTTGAGGGCTGGAAATGACCTTGGGAATCATCTAGTCCAGTTCTCTTCTTTAACACCTAAAGGGTCAGTGACTTGTCCACAGCCACTCAGCTGGTGACAGAGGCAAGATTGAAACACTGGGTCTCTGACTACCTGGCTTGCGCTGGGCATGCTTTGCCATTCTGGTGGTTGATTTTGCTCGAGTCTTGTGAACATCCCTCTTAAAACTGCAAGCTGCACATTGCTTTGTCAGAGAAAGAATTTTAACATTGCTGATGGCCAAGTGTGATTACAATAGTGGGCTGGGACCTGCTGGAACCAGGAAGGTCAGGGGAGTCAGGGCAGTCAGGGTATAAAGGGGCTGGGGTGGTGTGGAAAACCCAGGGCAAGTTGGCAGCCTTCCCCAGCAGGGCTTTTGCTCACAGGCATCAGGAGGAACACGAAGGCATTTCAGAAAGTCTTGTTAAACTAGACACAAGGAACTGGAGAAATCTCCCTCACGTGCTTACAATCCATGATCATGAGTCTGGTCACCAGATTGGATGAGAATGTTGTTGTTGTTGTTAGGTGCCGTCGAGTCGGTATCCGACTCATAGCGACCCTCATAGGGTTTTCAATGGCTGACTGTTTCTAGATTGCCTTGGGAGTGGATTGCCAGGCCCTTCTCCCATTTTTGCAGTGCTGAGAATTGAACTCGGGACCTCAGAGACTGCAGCGCAGTGCTCTACCAACTGAGCTAAATCCCAGCCTGGATGAGAATACAGAGGGAAAATAATCTGAGGAGAGTGTGAAAGATTTTGCCTGGGAGAGTCAGGGAAGGTTTCCTGGAGGAAGTGGACCCATGAGTTGGGCCTTGGAGGAAAAGGAGAAAGAAGTAGGCCATTTTATACACAGGGAAAAATTAGGGAAAATCTGGAAGGGCTGGCAGAATGTGATATAAATAAATATAAAAGAGAATAATGGTTTCCTCTTCCTCTTCCTCTCCTCCTCTCCTCCTCCTCCTCCTCCTGCCCCTCCTCCTCCTCCTCTTTCTTCTCTCTGTGTCTCCAAGGCTGATCTAGAACTCACTATATAGCCCAGGCTGGCCTAGAACTCTGAATCCTCCTGCCTCCACCTCCCCAATGCTGGGATTACAGGAGTGTACCACCATGCCTGGCTGGGAGTACTGGTTTTAGAAATGCAAACTTGGAGAACTTTACCCCATACCTACTGAATCAGAACCACTGGAGATGAGCCAAGCATTGCATGTTTTCACAAGGCCTCCAAGTGATTCTGATGGGCCCTAAAGTTTAAGGCCCACTGAATTAGATCATCCCCAAAAGGAAGATCACAGCTTTAGGAAGGCAGAGACAGATGCAGACAGGGCGTGGGTACCTTTTTTTTTTTTTTTTTTGTCATTGTTTAGTGTTTAGGAGACAAAGTCTCACTATGTACACCCGGCTGTCCTCAAACTCTTGCTCCTCCTGCCTCAGCCTCCCAAGTGCTGAAATTACAAGTGTTCCCTATCACACCCAGCTCTAGTTCCCTCCTTAATGCCCTTGGGCTCTGGTCACTCTGACTTAATCGAATGTCATATTCTCTACAGGGCTCCTGTGGACACATCATCCTCTCTTGTCAGTGAGGTCCTGAGATTAGTGCTTCCCCAGAGATCTCTGTAGTGACCAGGTTGATACCACATGTCACTGCTGGATCTTCAGAAGCTTTATTGTGCGTGTCTACCATGTGGGGCCCCACCACAGACTCCTTCTTGGCCTTTTCACCTACTTTGTATCCCTGGTGCACCACAATCACTCTCTGAGATGGGCCTTCCCAACCATTGATAACTGAGGCCAGGTGCAACAGCACACACATGTAATCCCAGCAATTCAGAAGGCTAAAGCAGGAGAACCAAGACTTAGAGGCCACAGGCAGCCTGGGCAATTTAGCCAGACCTTGTCTCAAAATAAAAAGTATAAGGGGAGGGGGGTGCAGCTCTGTGTAGAGCACTTGCCAAGTATGCCAGAAGCCCTTGGTTCAACCCTGCAGTATTAAAATCAAAATTGATACATATTGCTCTGTCACAGGCACTTCCTAGGCCCCAATCTGGCCTGCTTTTCTCCATCATGTTAATCTACATTGATGGTATGTTGCATTTTCTTTATTTCTGTCAGTGCTCCAAGCCTGAGCAGAATGTGAGGTTCATGATGGCAAAGGCTTGTATTGTTTTTTATTTCACCACTGTGTTCTTGGTGTTGGAATAGAGCCTGACACATAGGAGATGACCTATTTATCAAATGAACGAACAGATTATATGGAGTGACTCTGCTATGTGGCTGCAGTTAAATTAATTGACAAAGCCAGGAATTAGCCCCAATACAAAGGCGGTGTCCCATCCTTTGTAGATGGCCTATGAGGGCGTCGGCTATGAACGCATGTCATGCATGGTGACTGGCTGAGCCCATCAAATCCTACATGTAAGGAGTTTGTGAGGTCCTGAGAGAGAAGCTGACACAGGCTGAAACTAAAAAAAGGGGTCACTGAGAGAAGTCAGTGGAAGCTTAAGGCAGAGAGGAGGAGTGGAGAGGGACATTGGTCACCAGGGACAGAAGTGGTAGAAGTGGGGATGGACAAAAGATGAGTCATCTTAGTTGTGGAGAAACTCCAGGCTCATAATTCCAGAAAACAAGATAGAAACTGGGGTTGAGGTAGGAGAGCTATTGCAAGGCTTCTAGAGCTGTCCCTGTATCCTGAGTGATGGTCCTGGCTGTCCACAAAGCCTAGCTGTGTGGGTGGTTTCCTCAAGCTTAGTCCTCTGCACCTCTTAAGGATATTGTTGTTAGCTGGGTGTGGTGACATATACCTGTAATCCTAGCGACTTGGGAGGCAGAGGCAGGAGGATCACAAGTTCGAGACCAGAGGCTGTCTGTGTAATTTATCGAGACCCTTGTCTCAAAAAATAAAAAAATTGGCTGAGAGTCCAGTGGTCCAGCACTTGCAAAGCATGCAAGCATGAGGCCCTGGGTTCAACCTCCAGTACTGCAAAAATAAAAAATAAATAAATAAATAAAAATAATAAAATAGAATGTTGTTGTTAGATGTCATCAAGTCATATTTGACTCACAGCAACCCTCATAGGGTTTTGAATAGCTGATTCTTTTGGAATTGCTTTGAGAGTGGGTTGCCATGTCCTTCTCCCATTTTTTTCCCATTTTTGCAGTGTTGGGAATTGAATCTGGGACCTCAGAGACTGCAGAATGGCACTCTACCCACTGACCTAAATCCCAGCCTTCCTAAGAATGTTGTTGTTGTTGTTAGGTGCCATCGAGTCGGTATCCGACACATAGCGACCCTCATAGGGTTTTCAATGGCTGACTGTTTTGGGATTGCCTTGGGAATGGATTGCCAGGTCCTTCTCCCATTTTTGCAGTGCTGGGAATTGAACTCAGGACCTCAGAGACTGCAGCGCAGCGCTGTACCAACTGAATTAAATCCCAGCCTTCCTAAGAATAGCTCACCATTAATAAGATAGCCTGAGAGGCCTCTGGTTCCTTTAAGAAAGGGTCTTGACAGCACAATCCTGAGGACTGATGTGGCTGTTGTCCTGCAGGGTCTTCCAGAGCTGGGCTGTGTTAGGACCCCTTTCTCCTGAGGAACACAACTGCACCAGGGCAAAAGTTCTTGGGGGTGGGGCACATGACCTTGACTTTCACCAATGCTCAGCTGAGCTGTTTCTTGTTAGCAGATGGCAGTAGTCCTGAGAACTGTGTGAGTGCACTCTGCACACACCCTTCCTCTTCACTATGGTGCAGGGGAAAGGGCAAAGCAAGGCCTTGTCGTTAAGCCAAGTGAGCAAACAAAATCCCATGTTTGCTGTTCCACTGCGGCCCTGGAGTGGCTTTTGTGGTAGGCTGGGGTGAGGTGGGGGAGTCAAGAGGTGGAGCATGTGTGGGAGGAGGAACATGGCCCTAGTCCCTTCCCTGGGGACCTGTTTATTGCTTGGTCCACCACTCTGCTGGGCCCTTTCCTGCCTGTCTCCCAGCCATTGACTGTCCCGAGTCCTTTCCAAATGATGTAACTGGAAAGCTTCCCACCTGTATAGGTGCAAGGCCAGTTTTTCTAGAATTGTTAGAACAACTCTAAAACATTTTGTTATGGTGCTGCCTGAAGTTGAGGATATGAGAGGTCATACCTTCTTCTCAAATGAGAAGCATGTACAGACAGCATGGTAACTAAATCTTGTTCGTTCCGTGAATATGGACCAAGTTCCACTAACTGTCAGGAGCCAGACCAGATATTGAGCCAATGGCGGTGACAAGACAGAAGGTTCTACCTTATTGCACTTCAGTCAACAAGAAAGAGGGATAGAAAACAAATAATTAAAAACAAGAGGAAGATGAGGAAGGAGGGTGCATAAGGCACTGCTGGAGCGTGTAACAGGGAAACTGGATCCAGTCTCAAGAGTCCTGTAACACCGTGAGGAACAAGTAGGCATTTTAGCCAAGTTGAGAAGGTGTGGAAGGAATGTTCTAGACAGACAAAACTATATATATATAGGTCCAAGGTTGTGTGGTGGGGAGGAGGAACAGGGGGAGAAGTGTCTGAAAAAAATACAAGTCCTCTGTGGCTGAACTGCAGAGAGGGAAGTGCAATCAGAGAGACAGGACACGTTTGTGGGGAAACAGAGTAGGCTTTGCTCTGGAGCCCCTCCAAAATTTGGCATTTGACAGACGAATGACCTTTCTCCTGCAAACTTTACATGGCAGATGTTTTTACCAACTCATAAACAAATAAACAAATAACCCATCAACCCCTGAATGTCTTTCATGTCTACAGTGCATTTATTTTTCTTTTTTTGCAGTGCTGAGGATCAAACCCAAGGTCTTGCACGTGCTAAACAAGTGTTTTCCTACTGAGCTACATCCTTAATCTTTATAGAGCTTTTAGAGAGGTGTTGGCACCACAGCCGGTCACTCTGGCCAAGTAAGTTGGTATGAAGAGAACATCTGACCCCCGCTAAACCAGTCTATAGGCTGGTCAGTGACCTATGAAACAGCTTATAGCAATGCCAGGCGTGATGATGCACATCTGTAATCCCAGCACGAAGGAGGTTGGGGCAGGAGGATTGTGAGTTAGAGGCCAGCCTGAGCTACATAGAGAGCCTCTGTCTCAAAAACAAAACAAACAAAAAAAGCAAGTATGAACAATCAAGTAAGAAAGAAAACTTTCAGTTAGATTCAGTAGTTTCACAAAGACTCTGGGAGTCGGCTAATGTACGTTGTTTTTGCTTTACCAAGTTTTATTTTGCAGTGCTGGGGATCAAACCCAAGGTGTTCAGCATGCTGAGTAAGTCCTCTACCACTGACCTACAACCCCAGCCTTATCATGTTTTAATCATCTACATTTGTTAATATATTATGAGGCTCTATTAGCTGTAGTAATTCATGCATATAATTGAAACTGATCATTCTGAAACAGAGTGAGACAGATGGAATTTACTTCAAAACCTTTCACTTTGAGATGGAAAGCAATGATTTAGCTAAACCACTTTAGAATGTGGCATTAGCATTACCTGGTGGTGACCAGATATGTCTAATGGAAGTCTATCTTTTCCTCTTGGAATTGCCCAATCATAAGCCCAGGATTAGATCTGGGTGTGGTTGGTACATCCATAGTAAACGTAAGAAATGTGAGCCGGGCATGGCTTGGAACACCTTTAATCTCAGCGATTTGTGAGGTGGATGGAGTCAGGACGATGGCAAGTTCCAGGCCAGAGGCAGCCTGCATAACTTACTGAGACCCTGTCTCAAAATGTTTATTGTTGATGTTAGGTGGTATCAAGTTGGGACTTACTCATAGTGACCCTATGTACAACAGATGAAATAATACCAGACGCTGTGCCCTGCTTACTACTATTGTCAGTAATTCTCTGCTACACATAAGGTTGTCAATGGCTGGTTGGTTTTTGTGGGTTGGGTTGCCAGGTCTTTCTCCCAAGCCTACAGCACTTGGTGTTCCTAGATGGTTTCTCATCCAATTAATAACCAGGCCTGACCTTGCTTAGCTTCTGAGATCTGACAGGATTGGACATCACAGTGGTATGGCTGCAGGCTGTCTCAAAATACAAAGTAAAAAAAAAAATGGGTTAAGAATTCAGCTCAGTGGCTCACTGCTTGCAAAAAGCATGCATGAGGCCTGGGGTTCAAATCCCCAGTTAAAAAAAAAAAAAGAAAACAGAAATGTGAGCATGTGGCAATCCAAAGTTTGTAGATGAAGAATGAGTGGTTATCTGTCACTCCCAGAGCATATTGAAACATCTCCCATGGATTGGCTTCTAAAATCATTTCAATAGGATAGTCTCTACCTCCTCTTATTCTCCTTTATCTTCCTTTCCCCTTTTCTTCTTCCTCCTTCTTTTCTTCCCCAACCCTGTCTCCTCCTCTTTCTCCTTCTTCTGTTTGTGAGGCGGATCTGGCTATATTGCCCAGGCTGTTCTCAAATTCCTGGCCTCAAGTGATCCTCCCACCTCAGCCTCCTAAGTGCTGGAACTACAGATACCCACCACCACGCCCAGCTGGGGCTTTTGTTTTAAAGGGAATTTTAAAAATATATTTTAGTCATGGATTAAAAATTACCACCAGGCACAGTGGGACACACCTGTAATCCATCTACTCTGGAGACTGAAGCAGGAAGATCACAGGTTTGAGGCTAGAAGCAGTCTAGGCAACTTAGCAAGACCCTGTCTCAAAACGAAAAAAAAAAAAAAATTTTTTTAAAGGGGGCTGGGGTTGCAGCTCAGTGGTAGAATACTTGCAGAGAATTTGCAAGGCCCTGAGCTCAACCGCACAGTACTAAAAAACAAAAATATGATCACAAGGCAGACATGGTGGTGCACACCTGTAGTCTTAGCTACTCTGGAGACTGAGAAGGGAGGATCACTGGATCCCAGATGTTAGAGACCAGCCTGAGTAATATAGTGAAACCTCATCTCAAAAAACAAAGAAACAAATTAACATAAAATATTTAAACAATATTTGTTTACTTATATATAAACACCACTTTCACATATTCATAGTGAAGAAATAAGAGTGTTTGCTTGGAAATAGTGAAAAAAACAAAAACAAAAAAACAACATTTTGTTGTTTCACTATGTTGCCCTGGCTGGTTTGAAACTTCTGGGCTCAAGTGATCTCCCTGCCTCAGCAACCTGAGTAGCTGGTGCTGTATATGCTAAAACAAAACAATAAAACAGAATAAAACAAAACAAAACTTTCATGCACTATTTATTTTTGTGGTTTTGTTATTTTGTTTTGTTTTGAGACAGGGTCTTGCTGTGTAGCCCAGGCTGGCCTCAAAGTTTCAATTCTATTGCCTTAGCCACCTGAGTGCCGGGATGATAGGTGTGTGCCACCATGCCTGGCTTATGCACTCAGTTTTAATTAAATATAATTCACTACTAATCACTACCAAAATCGCTTTCAGTTTTCTTAACTGTAATAATTGCTTGACAGCCAGCCACCGTGTCCACATTCCAGGAAGCCTGTCTTTTCTATAAGTTATACATGACACTTGTATTTATATCCCTTTTGCTAGAACTTAGATAAGTGGCTACCTAAGTTTACAAAGGATCGTGGGAGATGTGGAATTTGTTCTCTGGCTGGATATCTCACTAAACCTGGAAATCTTTGCTAAAAAAGAGGAAAACAGATACAGGAGCCACTTGGGGTGGCAATTGGTGTCCATAGGGATTGGATGAAATAAATATTCAGGTACTGGGCTGGGGTGTGGCTCTGTGGCAGGGTTTTTGCCTAGCACACTCATGGCCCTGTGTTTAATCCTTAGTACAAAATTAGTTAATTAATTCAGGAAGAAATACTTTCAAAAATCAAGCTATAGTAATCATAATGGGCTTCCTAAAAAGGTCAGGGGCAATTATTTGTCACACTAGGGTACAACATTGCCACTGGTCAGAGGGAGAATAATTTGCCCAAGAGAGGCAATGCCCAGTGGGGGAGGAGACACAGTGCTTAGCACGAGACAGAAAGGGATAGATTTAAAGAACAGAGTTAGGGCTCATGTCTGTCTGGCTGATGCTGATGGTCAGAGAGAAAAAACACAAATTCCATAGACGCTGTTCCCAGCACCAGTGGCTCAGGTCACCTGCTTCTTATCGCTTGGAATCCAGATAAATCATGAGTTTTGATGACTGGGAACTTGAGCTGTGGGGAATTTAAAGGAACCTGCCATGTTTTAAAATCAAGTGAGCACATGAGGGTAAGGAAACACGTGTGTCCTCCAGCAGATGGAGTGGCTAATCCTCACTGAGTTTCTGTGTGTCAAGATCAGGGGGTAGGCAAAGGCTATGTGTTTCATTTGTGTCTCAGTCTGTTTCCTATAGCTATCACAAAATATCTGAGACTGGGTATCTATAAGGAAAGAAATTGGCCATGCACTGTGGCACATGCCTGTAATCCCAGAGACTCTGGAGGCTGAGGTAGGAGGATCGCAGGTTTGAAGCCAGAGGCCGCCTGTGTAATTTAGCAAAATCCTGTCTCAAAATAAAAAATAAATAAATAAAAAGGAGACTGAGAGCGCAGCTCAGTGGAAGAGTACTTGCTTAGTATGTGTGAGGCCCCGGCTTCAACTTCTACTACTGGAAAAAAAAAAATAAATAAATAAAGAGGAAGAAATTTATCTTGGCTAAAATTTCTGGAGACCTGGAAGCTGGGAAGTCCATTGCCAGCATCTGCTTGGCTTCTGGTGAAGGCCTCATGGCAGAAGGGCAAATGGGTACCTGTGGAAGAAGCAAGATACTCAGGAGTTGGGTAAAACTTATTGCTATAGCAAGGTCAGCCCACGGAAACAGGTCCTCTCAGGACTGACCCCAATCCGCAGTTCTCCTGGGGTTATATAGTTCACAGGGTGGGGGTTGTCAGCCAAAACCACATGTTCACCACCTGTATGATCATCTGTAGGTGGGGTAAGCTAGTTACCATGGAAATAGGCAGGTAACATCTACATGATACAAGAAAGCAGGAAGCAGATTACAGGACAGAGAGTACATTCAATAGACTGAGTTTAGCAGTTGTAAGAAATTGGGAAGCAGCTTACAGGGTAGAGACAGGCAGATAAGAAGCAAGGCTATGGGAGGTGACCTACAGGATGGAATGTATAAGTTTAAACAAGGAACATTAAGTTCTGGTAATTACAATTTAAGCAAACATGATAATATCTTAACTTTTGATTTAAATTTTTCTGTAACACCCAGAGAGCAAGAACTCACTCACTTCCAGGACAAAGGCATTCATTCCTATTAATGGCCTAAACACTTCTTAAAGGCTCCACCACCTTTCTGTGCATTACATTGGGAATCAAGTCTAAACTGTAGCAATACAGTAGAATTGATTCCATTGAAAATAAAGATGAGGGGAGAGAAGTAAAATTATATCTTCAATTGTTAATGAAAAATGACTTTTAAATGGATTCTACTTTTCTCCAAAGGGGCTGGGATTTAGCTCAGTTGGTAGAGCGCTGCGCTGCAGTCTCTGAGGTCCCGAGTTCAATTCCCAGCACCGTAAAAATGGGAGAAGGGCCTGGCAATCCACTCCCAAGGCAATCCTGAAGCACTCAGCCGTTGAAAACCCTATGAGGGCCTCTATGAGTCAGATACCGACTCGACAGCACCTAACAACAACAACTTTTCTCCAGATGAAACTATAATTTGATAATGGATTCTTTCATTTATAAATTTGTTCATTCAGATAGGTCACATTGATTGGGGATCCCTAAGCATTTAGTAAGTATGCAGAAATGACCCTGAAAAACTTGGTCCATTCTGATTGATTTGTAGCTGTCAGTGGTTTCTACTGATACCATAAGTTTCTTGGTTGTTTATTCAGCTGAGGAGGCAGAATAGTGAAAAGAGCATTGAATTAGTCTGGGGTGTTTTCCAACAGGAACAACCAATTCTCTGTGGATATCAGCTGGGTATCCTATACTTCAATTCAGTTCTGACAATACTGATCCAGAATTAGCACAGATCCCGCAGGTTAAGGGCAATTGCAAGTCCCAGGCCTCTGGTACATCTGTTTTGACTACAAATTTGTGAGTCCCACAACTCTCTCCCTGTGTTCAATAATTTGATATAATGACTCAGCACTCAGAGAAATACTTATGTTTGCTAGTCTATTAGAAACGATACAACTCAGGAAAAGCCAAATGGAAGAGATGCTTAGGACAAAGTGTGGTGGTGGGGGGAGTGTCCACCCCCTTTCTAGATGTCTAACTCTTTTAGGACATCTGTGTGCTCACCAACCTGGAAGCTCATCAAACCTCATTATTCATGAGTTTTTTGTATACAGCTTAATCTAAAGTACCACCTCCTCTTCTGCTGGTCAGTGGGTAAGGCTGAAAGCTCCAACTCCCTTATCTGTTGGTCGTCTTAGTGATCAGTCCCATCCGGAGCTATCTAGGGGCCCCAGCCTAAGTCACCTCATTAGCATAAACTTAGCTGTACTTAGAAGGGACTAGTTATGAATAGGAAAACACTCCTATCACTCAGGAAATCCCAAGGGCTGTAGGAACCTTGTACCAGAAACCAGGAGCAAAGACCAAATACACTTGCTATAGCACAGTTAGGACACCTGAGTTGGAGTCACCCCCTATAACCTTGAGCAAGTCTCTTAAACTAGTTTCCTCAACTGGAAAATTAAGATTGAGTTAGATAAGGGATCTCAAGTCAAATGTCCGCAGTGGCTGGGCATGTGACATAAGTGAAGTGGAGCTGGCTTAAGAAAAAATAAAGGCAGAGATCTGTTTTGTTTTTCTTTTAACTCAGGTTAAGAGAAACAATCCTTGAGCCCAATAGGAAATGGCCAGCATCACCCCGCTTCAAAAGCAGAGAAGCTCCAGGGAACAGAGGGGACCTGAGGAACCATGAGAGGGCTGGGGGTGCAGCTCAGTGGTAGAATGCTTGCAAAGTATGAGTGAGTCCCTGCATTCAGCCCCCAAGAAGTGGGGAAGCTCTGTTGCCTATCTGCAGTGAACAGTGTGGGTAGGCGCTGCTGCTAAGCCCTCTGAGTTCTAAACAGCATTGAGAAGTATGGATTGCTTCTCCTACATGAAGTCCTCTAATGTTTAAAATTTAGGCAACTAATTCAAAACTTTGAAAGTTCTGCGCCTTTTAATCCTACATGGGCCACGGAACACAAGTTTGGATGGTAGGGCCATCAGGTTATGATTTTGGGGCTTCACTGTGGTCACCGAAGCTGGGAACTTTGGCAGGTCCACTCCCCCACCCCCAAAAGTGCACTCTACACTGTGTAAGTGTGCATTTAGGGGAGGGGGGGACTCATAAGTTCCACTAGGCTCTTAAAAGAACCCCTGACCACTACCAGCAAATTTAAGATGCACCACTCTGCCCCACACAGGTTTTCAGCACTAGCTTTTCAGAATTGTTGTTGCTGTTAGGTGCCATCAAGTTGTGTCCGACTCATAGGGACCTTCATAGGGTTTTCAATGGCTGATTGTTTTGGGATTGCCTCAGGAGTGGATTGCCACATCTGTCTCCCATTTTTACAATGCAGGGAATTGAACTTGGGACCTTAGAGACTGCAGAGCGGCGCTCTATGAACAGAACTAAATCCCAGCTCTGCTTTTCAGAATAGTGAGCAGTTAATGATGGTGAAAGTGAGACATGTCACTTGTTCCCTCACATACTTATCCCATAACAGTTACTGAGCCTTTGTTCTGTGCTAGGCATCTTCAAGGCACTGGGAACATAGAAACAAAAAAGACAAAATCTTTGTTCTTATGAAACGGACGTTCTAGTGGGGGGACACAGATAAAAACTATAAAGGCAAAACAGGTGCCTATGATGTCAGTTGCCTACAACCGTACCACCGTGGTATCCGATCCTGTCAGATCTTGGAAGCTAAGCAGGGTTGGCCTGATTAGTACTTGGATGGTGGACTGTCTGCAAACACCAAGTGCTGTAGGCTTGGGAGAAGGACCTGGCAACCCACTTCCAAATAAAAATCAGCTATTGAAAACCCTATGAATATCAGAGACACAGGACAATAGTGTTTTGTCTGTTGTATATAGGGTCACTATGAGTTGGACACTGACTCCTTGGCACCTAACAACAACAACAACAACAACAACAATTATGTCAGTTGATGATGAGGACTATATAAGTTAAGGTGACAGGTCGGGTTGCAGAACACTTTAGGGTGAAGAGTAAAGCCCTTTCTGTTAGGATTTTACCTGAGCAGAGACCTGACTAAAGAGAGGAAGCAGGCCCTGGAATCATCTGGAGAGAGCATTGTAGAGGAATCAAGTGAAAACAAAGGCCCTGGCTGGAACTTAAGCAGGCTAAACATACTGTAACTACTAGTGGGATTAAAGGGCAGCCTTGAGAATTTTTTTTTACATAAAAGGAAGAATTCCTTCCAATTGTTTGCAATGATCTTATCTCTTTATATTGATAAGGCCAAGTTTAGAAGCAGACCCAAGAAAAGAAGCCTGTACCCACAAATTGCCTATGCTGTAAACTGGCTCCCTCTTTCCTGAAAGCTGTCTAGTAAATTCAGCAAGAGCTAAAAAAACCTCTGTTTGTTGAAGTGGTCACTGCACCTTGTAAAATATTTCTACAAAGCAAAAGAGGGAAAAGATACAAAGAAATCTACCAAAGTCCTTTGCAAGCCCTTATAAAATACATGAGAAAAATGTCAGTTTTAATTCTCAAACCTGGAAAAGAATAAGCAAAAGTAAACAATGAATTTCAACATGGCTAGAGTCTATGAAGTTATTAAAATGATAGACAGGAAAATACTAATAAGTGGAAATGTATTAGGTAAAGTAGAAAAAAGAAGATATAGACCTATATTGGTCAAAATTGTGAAAAACATTAATGCACATTTAAAAGACCAAAAGAGAATTAGGGATATAAAGTATGTGATGTGTAGGCAGCTTTCCATTTGGGTACAGTTGCTTATTTTCATAACGGGTCTTAATTTTCTTTTCTTAGACTCTCATGTCAGATTTTTATTTTGTTTTGGTTTGGTTTTCTGAGATAGAGTGTCACTATGTAGCCCAGGCTAGCCTGGAACTCCCCATCTTCCTGCCTCAGCCTCCTCAGTATTGGAATTACAGACGTGTACCATCATGCCCTGAAAGATTTTTTTTTTTTTTTTAACTGTGATTTACCACCTGTGAAGTACAATCCCTTGATGATGATGCTAAAATGGACAAGGCTGCTCAGCAGGCATTGAGCTCACCATGCAATGGTGAGCAATTTGCAAATGAAGTCCAGAGAGCACACAGTCTCACTTGAACTGTAGCTGCAGGTATGGTAAAGCAAAGAGCTTCTTGTTGCGGTTTTAGTATCTGCACTACAGAACAGATTCACTAGGATAGAAAACCAACAGCAGCTTTGGTGGAAGCAGCTGTTAGGTGCCGTCGAGTCGGTATCCAACTCATAGTGACCCTCAGAGGGTTTTCAATGGCTGACTGTTTCAGGATTGCCTTGGGAGTGGATTGCCAGGTCCTTCTCCCATTTTTACGGTGCTAGGAATTGAACTCGGGACCTCAGAGACTGCAGCGCAGCGCTCTACCAACTGAGCTAAATCCCAGCCCTGGAAGCAGCTGGAACTTGCTAAATAAAAACGACCATTGCTTTGGACACAGCTCCTGCACTAGACTCCAAAAGATCAAGCTAAAAATCAAAATGGTGTCAGCCAGGCTAAAGTTCTATGTCACCAAGTTGAAATTAAGCTGTTTATCTGCCCTTCTCAGAAATAAGAATTAGAGAGAGAATAGTCAATTGTCTCAAAAAGGCCAGTTTCAATAGGCAGGATAAGAAGTTCCCTCTGCTTTAATCCTTATACAAAAGAAATAACCAGGCCGGGTGTGGCGGTGCACTGCAGTAATCTCAGCACTCCTGAGGTTACTGCAGGAGGATTGCAAGTTTAAGGGCAGCCTTAAACATAGTGAGTTCCAGGACCCTGAGAATCTGTCTCAAAAGATAAAAACAAACAAACAAACAAACAAACAATAACCTTATGCTAAATAACCAGTTAGGCTTCTGTTGTTTTGTCTTCTGTCTTCTTTACAAGAAATATAAATTGAAAATTATTTTTTATTTATTTGTTTTTTTGAAACAAGGTCTCACTGTGCAGCCCAGACTAACCTCGTTCTTGGTGTCCTCCTCCTGCCTCAGCCTCCTGAGCGCTGGGATCACAGGCATGTGCCACCACACCCAGAGGACTAATCTATTTTTTCTTTTTTTTTCTTTTTTTCCCATGCTCTCTTAAAGGTCCTTTCTTTCTATAAAACAAAACTTTTTGACTTGGCTCATTGAGACACTCATTCTGTTTTAGGGAATGAAGTGGTGGTCAATTCTAGAGTCAAAAATAAAGCTTATTAGCTAGGTGTGGTGGCATATGTCTATGGTCCCAGCTACTTGGGAAGCAGAGACAGGAGGATCACTTACACCCACAAGTTTAAGACCTTTTTGGGCAACATAGTGAGATGCCCATCTCAAAAAACAAAACCAACAAACAAAAATAAATAAAGCCAATGAAGATATTTAAACAAAACTGTTGTAATTCTGTCTTTTGACAGACTTTAGGCTGACCATGTCCACTGTTGGCAGAAGAGCTAAAATGATTCTCTGAAACAGTTCACATACCTTTCTGGATGCAGCCCAAATGATTGTCTCCGTGTAGCCCCAGTTTATAGAGGACTCCAAAGTAAAACACTGGCTCGTCCAGGCTGATCATTGAGATATATTCTTATCCATCAGATCAATGGCCACCTCCAGGCTCCTCTGGCCATCCAAAGTAAACTTACACCTTCCCAGTGAGCTAGGATGCATCATCCTATTTCACTTTCTGCATATTATAGTCCTCTATCTCTTTTTGCCCACACCATCGGCTAAGCAAGACCTCACCCATTCCTGCCCAGACCACCGATGAGGAAATAGCTCTCCTGCTCCTCTCCCCTGGACCTTCGGTGAGGAAAGAACACTCTCCCGGAGCAATCATCAACAAGGAAAGAACCTACTCTCCGTCTGATCACCGACGAAGCAACAGCTGTCTCCTTGTGACCACTGAGACCACCAACACAGGTGTTTGCCCCTGGAAGGCAAAAGCGCCTGAGGCTTTTCCTTTCTCCCATCTCCTCCGGGGTCCCAAGGGCCACAGGAGTCTGTGCCCCTCACCCGAGGGTCCAGAATGAATTGTGTTTAGTACCTGTGTGCGCGGCGGTGCCGCCCGTTGGAACCTCCAGGCCGGACCAGGAGGCGCGTGCCCCACATAGACTCTTAAGCAAACTTGTTAATTTATTTGTCTACTTGTTTATTATTTGTCTTTGCCCATTAAAATATAGGTTCCTTGAAGACAGGAGTCATGTGTATTACTTCCTATTGGTGCCTAGAATTACTTGTAGTTCAGCTCAGTTCCCAAATATGTGCACTTTTAGTGATTGAATGAACTAACAACAATCAGCAATCTGGGGATCTCTGGGGCTCTGTGACTCACCTGGATGTCATTGTTTAAGCCACGCTGAACACAGGATTTCACACTTGAAAATGAGACCAAAAAACTTGGCCAGTGCACACATTAGAATCTCAATGAGGATTTCACTTTATCTGTGGCACAGGGAAAATGTTTACTGTGGGGGAAGGAAGGGCATGTATTTTACTTCCTGTCCTTGGAGAGTCCCCCATGTTCTCATACCCCCTCTTCTTTCTTCTCCTTTCACATCCCTTTGCTTCCTCTGGAGAAGAAAGGAGAGTAGCCAGGTAAGCAATGGTGAAACTGAGGGAAACCTGAATAAAACCTCCAGCTTCACTTGCTTTTAGTTACTTGCATTTATCACCAATTTTAGGGGTCACAATAGCTCAGCAGTACACTCCCATTAGCTTTACCACAGATAACCCCTCTGATTAATGGGTCCCAATGGTAATGGTTGCCTAAGTTGTTTTTCAGCCTGCAGTTGTAGCCCTGTGGCATCCGATCCTGTCAGATCTCGGAAGCTAAGCAGGGTTGGGCCTGGTTAGTACTTGGATGGGAGACTGCCAGGGAACACCAGGTGCTACAGGCTTGGGAGAAGGACCCGACAACCTGCTCCCAAAAATCAATCCACCATTGAAAACCCTATGAACAGCAGAGAAGCACTGACAATAGTGTTTCACCTGTAGGGTCGCTATGAGCCGGATACCGATTTGACGGCACCTAACAACAACAACAACAAGTTGTTTTTCAGGAACTTGGAGATAGTTCCAACCAGTTGAAACCAGAGAGCCTTCACTTCATCTGCCAAGTGCCCAGTGTGTGACCTATCCAAGGGCCAAAACTCCACCTTCAGAGCATGCTAATGCTGCCATTTTCTGAACATGCATCCTACAAAGAGCCATGAAGTTTCATCACACATGTGGAGACCATGAGCTACTTCCCTTTACATCCAGTTACCTTGCCCCATGCCTCAGACCACCCCATTTATTTATCACATTGTTGTTGTTAGGTGCTATGGAGTCATGTCCCACTTATAGGGACCCTCACTGGGTTTTCGATGACTATTTAGGGATTGTTTGGGGAGGGGGCTGTCATGTCCTTCTCCCGTGTTTGTGGTGCTGGGGATGGAACTCAGGGCCTCAGAGACTGCAGAGCAGCACTCAACCAACTGAGCTAAACCCTGGCCCCTCTTTATCTAGTACATACTCCTAAGCCCTCTATGAGGAGGCAGATTTGAGGCCAGCTCTCCTGTTTCTAGGCTGGGATTTAGCTCAGTTGGTAGAGCACTGCGCTGCAGTCTCTGAGGTCCCAAGTTTAATTCTCAGCATCGCAAAAATGGGAGAAGGACATGGCAATCCACTCCCAAGGCAATCCCGAAACAGTCAGCCATTGAAAACCCTATGAGGGTCGCTATGAGTCAGATACTGACTCGACGGCACCTAACAACAACAACTCCTGTTTTCACGTGATTGGCTGCTTTTTTCCAAACTTGTCATTTCAGCGATTGGCATATGGCACAGCCACAAACTGGGCCTGGTTCGGTAGCAATGAAAGGCAGGGACTCTCATACCTGTTTCTTGAGCAGCTACATGGCCCTCGGAGAAGAAAATCACAGATGCAGGGAGTAGAACAGGGGAAGTGCTGGACATGCAGATTTGCAGTTAATTCTTGCACCATTTTAAACAGCTCACAAAATAGCCCAGGATGAAGAGGAGAACATGATTCCTTCAATCACAAAACTGAAGTCTAGCATCTGAACCTCAGCAGAAGTTAAGGCTCTTACAATGCCATCATGAACATGAAATTGGTTTTCATTGGGTAGGTGTGGAAATACTCTCACCTGTCTCTGCTAAGTACCTTGGGTTATAGCTCTGGAATGTCTGAGATGGCAACTCACAGTGTGGGAGGACTTTAAAAATACAGCTATTTCTGGGTGTTATGGTTTGCATTTGAAATATCCCCCAAAGGTCAAGTGTCAGAATATTTAGTTCCCAGCAGGAGGCACTGTCCTGGGAGGCTGTGGAACTTTGGGAGGTGGGTCCTCACTTTGCAGAAGCAGGTCACTGTGGGGCAGGCCATTGGAGGATTTACCTCCAGTTCTGGTAGCTCTCTGTTCCTGATCTGCAATGATGTGAAGACCTTTGCCACAGACCCTGCCACATGCCCTGCTACCGTGACTGCCTGTATCTGTCTATGGACTGAAATTCTCTAACCATGAGCCTTAATAAATCATTCCTCCCATAAGTTTACTTGCATCAGGTATTTTGTCACAGCAATGCACGAGCTGACTAACACATTGGGCATGGTGGTATATGCCTATAATCCCAGCACTATGAAGGCTGAGGCAGGAGGATTGTGAGTTCAAGGCCAGCCTGGGCTACATAACAGGCTCATGGACAGCCTGAGCTACATCTCAAAAAGCTATGGGCCAGGGATATAGCCTAATGGTAGATGGGTTGCCTAGCATGCACAAGACCGCAGGACCATAAGAAAAAAATGTAGCTATTGAAATGAAGTTTCTTTCTATGTATTTTTGTTGAAAACCAAGACTGTCAAGGATTTTATAATCAGTCTTTTTCTGATAATCTGAATTGCTTAAAATATACATGCCTTTGGTAATGATCACACACATTTATTGGAACTTACTATGTGCCTTAATACTGTTCTAAGTACTTGACATTAAGCCTACAATCCTGAGGGATAGTGACTATTCTTATTTTTCACTAATGGTAAAACAGGCATAGAGTAAACAACTGGTCCAAAGTCACAGAGCCAGGAAATGGACCCAGAAAACTTAGCTCCAGTATCTGTGTTCTTAGCCATTATTGTTGCACTGCCTGTGTTTAGAAATAGGGACCACTGAATATTTAGTCCTATGTAGAGTCAAACTCCTAATGTATGGTCTCTCCTGGAGTAGACAGGTGCTGAGTTAAGTACGTCAGAGAGATAAAGGTGAATGAAATATTGTTTTGCCTTCCAACTCTTTTTTCTTCTTTGCTCTTTCTTTTCCTTCCTTCCTTCCTTCCTTCCTTCCTTCCTTCCTTCCTTCCCTCCCTCCCTCTCTCTTTTCTTTCCCTCCCTCCCTCCCTCACTTTCTCTTTCTTTCTTTCTTTCCTTTCTTTCTTTCTTTCTTTCTTTCTTTCTTTCTGTCTGTCTGTCTGTCTGTCTGTCTTCTTTCTTTTCTTCTTTCTCTTTTTCTCTTTCTTTCTCTCTTTCTCTTTCTCTCTTTTCTTCTTTCTCTCTCTCTCTTTCTCTCTCTCTTTCTTTCTTTCTTTCTTTCTTTTCTCTTTCTTCTTTCTTTCTTTCTCTCTTTTCTTATGGTTGTGGAAGCCAGCAGAAGCAGAGAGAGGAAGGGACCAGGGACCAGGTATAACTTTTCTTCTTTTTAAACTTTTTCTTATTAGTAATTTTTAACGTACAAGTTAATGGTTCTCATTATGACATTTCTATACATGCATTTCATTGTAAATTGCTCACGTTCACTTCCCACTTACCCTCTCATGACTCCTTCCTCCATTTCTCTCTCTCCCTACAAATGGTCTCCTTTCTACTTGTATGGTTTTTTTTGTGTGTGTGAGTATATCTGTTTATATGTGCATATCAACTTTGCTGTAAGGACAACATACGTGATAATTTATTTTCTTTTCTTCCATTATCCTTTCTTCTTGTCCTTTCCCCCTTTTCTTTAATCCATTATCTTTTCCTCCTTAGGTCCCATCTGTTTTCATGATCTATATGTTTTAATAATGAATATATTTTGAAGTCTAACATCCACATATGAGAGAAAACATGCAATGCTTATCTTTCTGGGTCTGGCTTAATTCATTTAAAATGATGATCTCTAGTTCCATTCATTTTCCAGAAAATGCCACAATTTTGTCCTTCTTTATGGCTGAATAAAACTCCATGGGAATATACACCATAATTTCCTTATCTACTCATCTGTTGATGGACCCCTAAGTTGATTCCATATTTTGGCAATTGTGAATAATGCCATAATAAACATGGATGAACAAGTATCTCCATTGTATATTGACTTATATTCCTTTGGATGAATAACTTTCAAAAGCATGCCCCCATTGACCCACTATCTCCGGCTAGGCCATACCTCCCAAAGGTTCCACCACCTCCCCAAACAGTACCACTAACTGGGGAACAAGCATTTAACATGTGAGCCTGTAGGGGACATTTCATATTCAAACCATAATGGGACCATTTTGAATGTTGAATAATGGATGGTCAACCTGTATGCCATTTTCTTTTTGTCTTTTTTTCTTTAGTTCTTTCTTTTCTCCTCCTCCTCCTCCTCTCCTCTCCTCTCCTCTCCTCCTCCTCCCCCTCCTCCTCCTTGTTGGATACAAGTTCTCATTATGTATCCCAGGCTGTCCTGGAACTCACTAGGTAGTCCAGGCTGGCCTTGAACTAACTCATGGTGATCCTCCTGCCTTAGCCTCTCAAGTGCTGGGATTATAGGTGTGTGCCACTAGGCCAAGGGTTGTTGTTGTTGTTAGGTGCCGTGGAGTTGGTATCCGACTCATAGCGACCCTCTGTACAACAGGGGAAACACTATTGTCAGTGCTTCTCTGCTGTTCATAGGGTTTTCAATGGCAGATTGATTTTTGGGAGGGGGTTGCCAGGTCCTTCTCCCAAGCCTACAGCTTCTTGTATTCCTAGGCAGTCTCCCATCCAGGTACTAACCAGGCCCGACCCTGCTTAGCTTCCAAGATCTGTCGGGATCGGATGCCACAGGGCTATGGCTGCAGGCCAAGGGTATTTGGCTTTTTCTCATTGATTTGTTGGAGTTCTTAATCTATCCTGGATGAAAGCCTTTTGTTGCTGATTCAAATTGCCAATGTCTCTAACTCCAAGGATTATCTTTCACTCGTTTAATGGTGTCTTTTGACCTTCTGATGTATACTAAAGATACACAAGACAAATTTTCAGCTGAATGTAGATTTGAATGTGAAATGAAAAAACCAGAAAAAAAGCTAGGTGAGAAAATGTCTTCATGACCTTGAAGTGGACAAAGATTTCTTTTCTTGTCTTTCTTTTTTTTTTTTTTTTTTCGGTCATACTAGGGAGTTGAACCCAGGGTTTTGCACATACTTTGCAAGTGCTCCACTGCTGAGCTGTACTCCAACCCCTATTTTATTTTTTATCTTGAGAAAGGGTCTTGCTAAGTTACACAGGTGCCTCTGGCATTAACCTTGCAATCCTCTTGCCTCTACTGCTTGAGTTGCTAGGATTACAGGTGTGAGCCACAGAACCTGGCCAAAGATTTATTTTCTATGATCCTCAAAACACTAGCCTAAGTAGAAAGATAACTTATACTACATTAAAATTAGGAACATAGACTTTTTTTTTTTTGTATAGTTGGTGCTGAGGGTTGAATCCAGGGCTTCACATAAGCTAGGCCAGTGCTCAACCACTGAACTATACCCACACCCCCTAAAATTAGGAACTTGTATGTATCAAAAGACACCATTAAAAGAATGTGTCCTATGTATATAAAAAATCATGTTGTACACCTTAAATATATACAATAAAAAGAGAGTGCATGTTAGGCACTTGCATTACCTTAATCAATCCTTTTAAACAGGGATCAAAGTATCCTCAAGGCACAGAGAGGTTAATTAACTTGCCCTGGGCCACATAGCTTATAAGTGAAGGAGCTGGGCTTTGAACTCAAGTCTGTGGGAAACTAGAGACCAAGCTCCCAACTCCTGGTGGTGTTGCTCCTCCTTAACCATCTCTGTAGTGTGCCCCATGGTACGTAGTACATGCTGGGCTCCAGACATGCCACCACTGGCTTCCCATAGTGCCTTGCCATGTGCAGAGATCACTTATCACAGCCTTGTGTTCCTCCCTGTAAATTATTCATTTGTCCCACTGTTGCCTTGTTAACTTGGCCTGTTGTGAACAATTGGTCTTTGGTTGTTTTCTTAGGATTTCTCTAGGTACAACTCATGCAGCTGCCCCTGGGAAAGACCTGGAGCCTTCAAGCATTCTGTGTCTGGAGAGTCTTTGAATTGGCAGGATGAATGGCAAAGATGCAGGCAGCAGGGGAAGAGGTAGCCTTGACAGGTAGTGCCAGATCCTCCAGGCTGGGCACTGTGTACCCATGGACTGGTGGAGTTGGTAAGGTCCCAATAAGTGCCACCACTGGTTCTTCCTCCTCTTCTTGGCTGCCAGAGGGCCTGCTGTGGGACCATGCATCTGGTCGTGCAGGCAGGGCACTGCTTCTGTGGGAAGAAGAACCACAGCAGAGTTTGGAGGATGTGGGTAAGAGCCTTGGAGTGGCTGCCAGGGTCACCACAGGCCCAGGCACCTGCCATGCACACGGATAATTAGAGAAGCTAGAAGTCATCTGGTCCTGCAAGCAGTTTCGGTTTTTTTTTTGTTTTGTTTTGTTTTGAGACCATGTCACTACATAGCCCAGGCTGGCCTCCAAGCCATGATTCCCCTGCCTCAGCTCCTGAGTGCTAGGATTGCAGGTGTGTGCCACCGCTCCTGGCTGTGCCAGCAGTATTGTGAAAGATATGCCAAGACCCCACCCTCACCCTGCCACTCCATGCGAGCACACCAAGGGGCTCTGGCTCCCATGATCACTGCGTCTCAAAATGCTCATAGCAAAAGGGAAGTGCAGAGCTGCCTCCTGGGGTAGATTTGAGCCAGAATTGCTAATCCTAATGGCTACCATTTATTGAAGACCTGTGGGCCAGGCACTTTGCTAAGCCCTTTAAGTCCTTACAAACCCCAGTGAAATACAAATTTCTAATATTGGGTTGTAGAGATGAAGACTTCCTCTGTGCCCACATAGCTGCCAAGTGCTGGAGTCAGGATTCAAACCAACATCTGTCTGACTCACACACTCAGAGATGTGTTTCCAATGAAGCTAATGAAGCTTAAGCCTCGGGCTCCTCGTTTGCACAGGTGCCTTCCGAGGTGCTGGGAAGGGCCTGGCAGTGTACTCACATGGTTCTATGCTTTTGAAAACTTTGCACAGCTAGAAACATTGCAAAGTAATAACAGGTGGTTTTCTTAGTTAAAACTATGCTGGGTCTCCACTATGTCTTCCCTTCTTCAGATCTGTCCCAGTGTTGTGTGGAGCTGGGCATTTGGGGAATCATGAGTTGGGGGTATATTCAGCTTGGGTACTGTGGGATATAGCTGTTTGGCTTGCATTCTCTTCTGTGATTAAATTGTTTCCAGCTGGTATGCTGGAGGAATGGCTTCCAGGAATACTTTGATGCCCTGTGCCCATTTACCTGTTTCCTGATGCCCTGATGCAAAAGGACACAGCCAGAGCCTGCATTGCAAATGTGAATGGTCCATGTCTTCAACCCAGAAAGTATGTGGGAAGTGGAAAAGAAACAAGAAATTACTACTTGTAATCAAAACTAATTTTTTTTTTTTTTTTTTTTTTTTTAGTTTTTGAGACAGGGTCTTACTATTTAGCCCAGGTTGGCCTTGAACTCACTATTGAGCCCACA